>PISX010023215.1:0-30186 GCA_004024625.1 Mellivora capensis
GCATTCACTGTTTTTTGTTAAAACAAAAATACATTTGGTGCCTGGCAATTGTCTTTTTTTCCTCACATGGTGCATCAAGGAAATTATCAAACACCTATGGGTAAAAAGATGAGTTGGATTACCAGTGATACCACTGAGCAGATTATGGTTTGCACCTCTAGTCCCTATATACTTGCTATGTCCTTCCATGAGCCTTCTGTCTTTCAGATAAACTCATCTTCTCATTATCCCTGCATAGCAACACTTAATGTAATATTAGCTGCCAATTTCACATGCCTCACTAGCTGTTTGTATTTGAATATAACCCAACTAAACATCACTCATATTTTGTGCTTAAACAGAGGGTTGAGGCATGGATCCCAGTCAACCTTACCAGAGAGTCTGGATTGGAGATTCTGCCTCAGAACAAATTACTAATGCTCTAGCTCTAGAAACAAAAGATTTCTCAGACTCCTCATAACATCCGTTATGGCTGTTACCACCAAGGCTGCTATGGCTACTACAGCTAGTGTCACTCTTTCCCATACTATTCAAACAGTGCATCATACAAACCATTACCTATAAAATGCAACCTCTGACTTAATCACTCAGACCACAATTGATCAGGAAATCCTCCAGGGCCTGGATGTGCTGGAAGCAGCAGTCTTTTAGCTAGGGGAACAACAACAAGCCCTTTGGACTCGCCTTGCCTCAGCTATGATGTGGGATATTGCTCCATATGTATCACCCCTATCCCCTTTAATAGCTTTGCTTCTTTGGAGGATGTCCAACACCTTCTACACAGAGTATTTCATTCTCCTCTGGGTCAGGACATTCTTAACCTTCAAGGCCAATTACATGAACAAATGGTTCAATTACATGAAAAGACACAAAATGCCACACTTGCCCACCTTAATGATCTGACTCATTGTCTTAACCTCAGAACTAGTTTTCAGGACTTAACCTCCAAATATGGATTCTCATAGGTCTTTGTATGCTATTTCTCTTGTGTCTTCTTGCAGTGCTGAAGGCCCTTTACTACCTGTTTCACAGAACTCCTGATACTGAAGCCATGATGACTCTCCTGCAGCAGTCTGGCTATCAGCCAATCCCCTAACCACTGCCCCTCGTAATCTTCCATTCAAATTTATTTATTCTTTTATTATTATTTTTTATTATGTCATATTAGTCACCATACAGTACGTTATTAGTTTTTGATGTAGTGTTCCAAGATCCATTCAAATTTAAACTCTAGTAAACAATAAAGGGGGAGATGTGGTAGAGCAAGATTTCAGCAGGCAAAAGAAATAAGAACAGCACCAGGCATATATGGCAAAAGCTGCATCCATGTGGCAAAAGCCAAACATTCCCCATCATTTTGTATTAAAAACTGTACATGCTCACCCTCCAATTTCCCTCAACTCCCTTCTCCTCTCCACCTCCCCATGTCCTCCGTGTTATTTGTTATGCTCCACAAATAAGTGAAACCATATGATAATTGACTTTCTCTGCTTGACTTATTTCACTCAGCATAATCTCTTCCAGTCCTGTCCATGTTGCTACAAAAGTTCAGTATTCATCCTTCCTGATGGAGGAATAATACACCATAGTGTATATGGACCACATCTTCCTTATCCATTGAGGGAAATTGGAGGGGGAGATGAACCATGAGAGACTATGGGCTCTGAAAAACAACCTGAGGGTTTTGAAAGGGTGGGGGGTGGGATGTTGGGGGAGCCAGGTGGTGGGTATTATGGAGGGCACGCATTGAATGGAGCACTGGGTGTGGTGCAAAAACTATGAATTCTGTTACGCTGAAAAGAAATGAAATTTTTAAAAAAGAAAAATAAAAAAACAAAAAACAGTAAATGCTGAAAACAACAATGATGGTGGTTAAGATAGGCCTACTGAGGTCAGTTCTCCCATCTCCATCCCTAGTTAATGCCTCACTAGGACCCATGCTGATAGTCCCCTGCACAGTTCCTTCCTGCCCCTCATGTAATTGCTTTCTTGAGGTTTTTTTTTTCTTTGCTTCCACATACTTTACATTCTAGGGTAATAAAGCCAAAAGCTCACCTGGACTCAGGCCTTCACCTCTACCCTGCACTTCTTTGCAGTCCCTGGTGGTGTAGCCCCTTTGGCCATCTCTTTGTTCCAAGTTATTGGACTTAGAGTAATCCTTTTGTCTCTCAACAAATGCATTATGTGACAACCAACTATATTCCTAATACTACACTCTTCATCTCTGTGACTTATTTATTTTATAACTGGCTTTGTGCCACTTACTCCCCTTTATCTATTTCACCCATCCCCCACCCACTTTCCCTCTGGCAACCACCAATTTGTTCTCTCTCTGTATTTAAGGTTTGTTGTTGTTGCTTTGTTGCTTTGTTCATTTCTCTTTTTTTCTTTTAAATTCCACATGGAAATGAATTCACATGGTATTTGTCTTTCTTTGTATTGACAATCTCTATGTTCTTCAGAATATAATCTTTTTTTTTTCAGTGTTCCAAGATTCATGGTTTATGTACCACACCCAGTGCTCCATGCAATACGTGCCCTCCTTAATACCCACCACTCAGTTCATCCAACCCCCAACCCCCTCCCCTCTAAAACCCTCAGTGTGTTTCTCAAAGTCCAGTCTCTCATGGTTTGTCTCCCCCTCAATACAATATTTATGATCTTTAGAATCTAAATCTCTTGGATTCAGCCCTAGAAAAATATACACACAAAAAGGAGACAAACATTTACTGGGCATCCACTTGTATCTAGAACACAGTTTATAGCTGATTCACTGAACAACTTACTATCTGCCTACATTTGACTCTGTAATGTAAACTACTATATCAAGTTTCCAATTGTATATATTTGCAAGTGACACTCTCTTCTCTTTTAAATAATTAAATAATTTTTATCACAATTAAATGAAGGCAAACAAATCACTATTCTCTGTGAGAAGAAACAAAATATTAGCTGTTTAACTTTCTCTAGATAGAATAAAAACATTTTGACAAATGCCAACACCAACCACACAAACTCTTGAGCTCCAAAATAATAGTAAGATAGCAGTGATCAAAACCTAGGGGGATAAACATAAAATAGAGTTTTCTCAAGTGTTTTTTTTTTTAAATTTCTTTTCAGTGTAACAGAGTTCATAGTTTTACACCACACCCAGTGCTCCATGCAATGCGTGCCCTCCACAATACTCACCACCTGGCTCCCCCAACCTCCCACCCCCCGCCCCTTCAAAACCCTCAGGTTGTTTTTCAGAGTCCATAGTCTCTCATGGTTCATCTCCCCCCCAATTTCAAGTGTTTTTTAAAGAAAGTTATTGTGCAGATGTTTTCCATAACTATTGGAGACATTTTCTTCTCTAAATGTTTAGCAATAAACATCTAATGTGGCTTCATATTTTATATTAAATAAATCTATCATATATACAAATAATTGTCCTAATGAGGACTTATTTGACAACTGGGATCTGAACCATTGAGTAATAAAGAAAAGTGATGGGGCACCAGTTGGTTAAGAATCTGCCTTCTGCTCAAGTCATGATTCCAGAGTCCTGGAATCAAGCCCCACATCAGGCTTCCTGCTCAGGGGGGAGTCTTCTTCTCCCTCTCCCCCTGCTGTTCCTCCTGCTACTGCTCCCTCCAATCTCTCTATCTCTCAAATAAATAAATAAAAGTATTTATTAAAAAAAGAAATGTGACCCTTCTTGATTGTGTTTGTGTTTCAGAGTGACATGCTGAGATTCCCAGTTCCCAGGGAGAAATCAAAAGCAATTCCTATAATCATTCTTGATTGAGATGAATAGCTGAAAAGAATTGCTACAATCAGATATTTTCTAACATTTACTGACTGTGCAACTATCATGCTTTCCTATCAGAAAAATCCCAGTTCTAATACAGGAGTGTAATCATAAATTTTTAGAAACACTTTTAGCTCAAAATGTTTCTAAAGGCAATTACATATGTGTAAAGATGCTTGATACAATATCATGGTCACAGAAGAAAGAATTTTGACTTATAGCTTTACAATATATCTATGCATAAATATATACAGTGGAAATCATCATTTTTTAATCTTTTTCTTTATTTAAATTCAAAGGGTCAACATAGAGCACATCATTAGTTTCAGATGTAGTGTTCAATAATTTGTCATTTGCTTATAATACATGGTGCTCATCACATCACATGCCCAACTTGATGCCCATCACTCAATTACATCATACCCCACACAGCTCCCCTCCAACAACTCTGTTTGTTTCCTATAGTTAAGAGTCTCTCATGGTTTTATTCCCTCCTGATGACTTCCCATTCAGTTTTACCTCCCTTCCCTTATAATCCTCTGTGCTGTTTCTTATATTCCACATATGAGTGAAACCATATGAGAATTATTTCTCTGACTGACTTATTTCATTTAGCATAATACCCTCCAGTTCCATCCACATCAATGTAAATGGTAAGTTCTCATCCTTTCTGATGGCTGAGTAATATTCCATTATCTTCTTTATCTATTCCTCTGTCAATGGCCATCTTTCTATAGTTAAGCTATTGTGGACATTGCTGCTATGAACGTTGGGTGCATTTGGCCCTTCCTTATCACTACATTTTTATACTTGGGGTAAATACTTAGTAGTTCAATTGCTGGGTCGTAGGGTAGCTCTATTTTTAACTTCTTGAGGAACTGCCATACTGTTTTCCAGAGTGACTGTACCAGCTCATTCCTACCAAAAGTGTAAGAGGGTTCCCCTTTCTCCACATCCTCATCATCAACATTTGTTTTTTCCTGGGTTGTTAATTTTAGCTACTCTGACTGATGTGGGGTGGTATCTCATTGTAGTTCTTTTTTTTAATTTTTTTTATTTCATTTCTTTTCAGTGTAACAGAACTCATAGTTTTACAACACCCAGTGCTCCATGCAATGTGTGCCCTCCATAATACCCACCACCTGGCTCCCCCAACCTCCCACCCCCCACCCCTTCAAAGCCCTCAGGTGGTTTGTATATCTCTGATGCTAAGAGATGTGGAGATTTTTTCCATGTGTCTGTTGGCCATCTGTACATCTTCTTTGGAGAAATGTCTGTTCATGTCTTCTGCTCATTTCTTAACTGGATTATTTTGGGGAGGTGTTGAGTTTGATGACTTCTTTCTATAAAGAAGTTTTGGATACTAGCCCATTATCTGACATGTCATTTGTAAATATCTTCTCCCATTCTGTAAGTTATCCTTTAGTTCTGTTGACTATTTCCTTTGCTGCACATAAGCTTTTAATCCTGATGAAGCCCCAAGACCCTACCAAAATACACACTAGACAAAGAGATCAGAAACCAAAAAAGAATAAATAGAAGGAAATAATAAGGGAATATAATCTAACAAGTGGACAAAAAAAAACCAAGTGTAATAGACTCGGTCCTAGGTATATTTTTTTCTTTTTCTTTTTTTTTACATCTGTAATAAAAATATTTATTAGTTAGCCTAATCAGCAGAAAGATGGTTTACTCAAATGCACAAAATAAGATACAGTAAAGGAAAAATAACTAGAGAGATAGAGAACATTAGAAGACTCAATAAATTATTTTTTTCTGTTTGTTAGATGACACCATATCCTAAAATTGTAAAGAAAAACTTAGACATATACAAAAATAAAATTGGCTGCAGTGAAAGGATGTCAAAAATGAAGAATATATAAAATGTAAATGTAAAAGTGAAAATTTTTTAAAAGACTTGAAGACTTGATAAAATAAGATACTAGTTAAAAAGGAAAAAAAGAAAAAAGAAATTTTCAAACTGAAAGACTAAAGGCTCATGAGAAATTCTTGAATTCTGTATACTATTTTCCCCTAGCACTGGCATTTTTCACTTCTGTGTGATCCATAAACTTGGTATTAGCCTGATGTTCCTTCTGGGCTTCTCAGGGAGGGGCCTGTTGCACTGATTCTCAGGTGTCTTTGCCTGTGTGAAATTGCACCATCACTTGCCTAGGAACCAGGCTCAGTGTAAGCTGCTTTGGGTTGCTCTATGTGGCTTTTGGTCACAGAAGGTTCTCCCCACCTCTTTGGAGAACAAAACTGAAAGTAGCTCTCCTGGATCTTCAGCCCCAGAGCTGAAAGATTGTGGCCCCCTCTTTTCAACCCTCAAGGATAAGCAGTCTTCACTTTTGTGTGTGCCAAATTCTGCAGACTCCTGTGTGGGCATCCATACCAATCCTTCTGGAGGAAGGTAGAGGGTTTGCCCTCTTTCTGCCCTTTTCAGGGTTCCCCAATTGTGCTGCAGTTCTCAGTTTACGGTAAGATGAGATGAGCACCTCCTCCTGGGCTTACTAACTGTAACCAGTTTCCCTATTCCAATGCCTGAGAACTCTGTCAACTCAGGCACCCCTGTTCTTTCTGTGACCCTGGGGATCCTGAGACCACACTCTCCCACCTACAATTCTGCCCCACATCACACCTGAGCACCTTTCAGGAAGGGATATCTCTAACTGGAGCAGATTTCTAAAGGTTCTGATTTTACACTCTGGGGCTATATCACTTTCCAGTAGGCAGCTCACTGAGGCTCCCTCCCCCCAGAGTTTATCTTCAGATATATCCCCTCAAATTCACTTCTCCATACCTCCTACATTGCAAAAAATCATCACTTTTCTATTTGTTTTATTACAGCTATTCTTTTCTTACATCTCAGATTGAATTCATAGGTTTTCAGAATGATTTGATAGTTATGTAGTTTAATTCAAGAGATCAGATGAATCAAGGTCCCCTACTCTTCCACCATCTTGCCCAGAAAAAAAAAACTCATAATTTTTTGTTTTAAAAGCAAAGTGCTAAAAATGAATTCAACTGAAATCATACATCATCTACTTAGTGGCTTGATTTTTAATCCATTTCCCTGGTAGTAAATGGAGGTTTGACTGAAAATCTAATTTAGTACATGTCTTGGTGCCACAGAGTAAGAAGATTAGTAAAGTTACCTTACACATATTGGGAATTCTGGAAAGTGGAGTAAATGTGCTAATTTCCAAACTGATGGAATATAGTGCTCAATTTGAATTTTCAGATTCCAATTTTCCTTTTTAGGCAAGAGGTTAGTTCTGTTACAAGAAAAGTGTGCCCAGAGTTGCAGTAGCTCTGTTTAAGGTTTCAACCTCCTGACTGGGCAAGATGGTTTTTTTACTCTGGACACTGCTGCACATGCTGTTGCCAATGGTTTCTGAAGATGGGAATGAGAAAAGGATAAAGAAATAAATGAAAATAGGTCAGGTGATTTAGTGCAGATTCTTAACATTATCTGGCATTAGCTATCTATTGAGTGATGTTTCACTTCATCTTTCTGTTTGTTCCAGCTTCCAAGTTTCCTTAGGCTTCTTTGAAGAGTCTAGAGATAAGATAGCTCCAGAATTGGTTAATTCATCAGATCCAGCATACCCCCCGGATGCAGGTCTTCCCAGTCCTCCTCTAGAGTATCTACCTTCTCTAGAGCATGTCCTCTATAGCCACAGACTGCTGCTCATCCCCAATGCTTCTGCCAGTGATGACAACATCCAGAGAAAGATGTGGGTCTGTTGTCCCAAGACCTACTTCTTAAGACCAAGACTTCTTCAAGAAGCTCCTTGCAGACTGTCATTCACATCCCATTGATCAGAACTGGACAAACTGCTCCCTATTGACTAGAAATAATTAGATTCCATCTCTGAACTGGAAATTGGATTTCTCCCTGAAGAGAGTTATCTCCTTGAACAAATAGGGATTCTCATGGCATGTAAGTTTGTGGGCAATCAAGAGTGACCACTACAGGGTGGAGTTACTTGTGAAGTGACACTACTCATAAAGGTGAGGGCTGACAGAACTTGTTTGATCCAAAGACTTCACTGATTTGTCCTTTTCTGTTGAGTGTTGCAAAGACTTCTAAAAAAATATCCATCAGAAAGGATGCATACCCAACTTTTATAGAAACATGGATGGGACTGGAAGAGATTATGCTGAGTGAAATAAGTCAAGCAGAGAGAGTTAATTATCATATGGTTTCAGTTATTTGTGGAGCATAACAAATAACACGGAGGACATGGGGAGATGGAGAGGAGAAGGGAGTTGAGGGAAATTGGAAGGGGAGGTGAACCATGAGAGACTATGGAACTCTGAAAAACAACCTGAGGGTTTTGAAGGGGCGGGGGGTGGGAGGTTAGGGGAGCCAGGTGGTGGGTATTAAGGAGGGCACGTATTGCATGGAGCACTGGGTGTGGTGCAAAAACAATGAATACTGTTACGCTGAAAAGAAATTTTAAAAAACTATCTCTGACTAGACCCCATTCCCCAGTGATTCTGATGTATCCCCAGTGTATCTAGGCTATGTCTGGAACATTACTATTTTTTAACAACATTCCAGTCAGACTGTGTGGTAACATTGAGAATCACTGTTGTAAGCTCAAGACCCACTGGTATAGAACAAGAGGTGGCACAAATGAAGTTTGCTTTAGTCCCATCACTAGAGTTCTCTGAACTGAGGTTTTATTCATGAGGTTGGTTAATGATAGGGTGATACTAAATTTTCCCATTTTCCAATGCCCTTATAGCCCTATATCTCTCCTGGAAACTGTCTCAGACAAGGACAGCACCACAATGGATTGGGCATTTCTTGGTCTTTTATTTATTTAATTTTCTCCTAGTCTTCTACTTAAATACTGTATAGCCTCACTCTCACTCCACCCCACATTTTCTACCTTGCATTTAACATCATCTTGCTAACTCATTCCCTCTGAACATGCCCTCATGTGACCTACAGTTTCTTATACTTTCCATATTTTGCCATCTACTTGACCCCTCCTGATTTCTCATGATTCACTTTCCAGGATGAAACTGTTAACTTTAAAATAAAGCTGTTAGTTATTCTATCAACAAAATAGATTTGTTCAGAAATAATAGAGAATTGCAACTTGAGACAAGGACGTTATGGCAAAACCATAGGCAAGTCCAGAAAACAAAGGAAAGGAATTTTCTTTTCTAAAGGGAAAGGGAGTGTTGGGAGGGGCTGTTATAAACAAAAAGTCTACTGGGAGTTCAAAGTATAGTGGCTTTTCATTGGCTGAATTCTGAATCTCTCACTGGCTCCACTATTGCCAGGCAAGGAGAAAATCCATTTTTCCTCCTACAGGGGTAGTAAAATATAGGCTTCTTCCTATGAGAACGCAAGGAACAGCTCTTCCCACCGGTTCTGCAAAGAGCTCCAAGGAGTAGTATAGTGTGAGGGCTCCCCCTTCTGGGCTCCCAGCGCATATTTATTTATTTATTTATTTATTTTTAAGATTTTATTTATTTATTTGACAGACGGAGAACACAAGTAGGCAGAGAGGCAGACAGAGGGAGAGGAAGGAAAGCAGGCTCCCCTCTGAGTAGAGAGCCCGATGTGGGGCTCCATTCCAGGATCCTGGGATCATGACCTGAACCAAAGGCAGAGGCTTTAACCCACTGAGCCACCCAGGTACCCCCCAGCGCTTTTTTTTTTTTTCTTTTCAGCGTGACAGTATTCATTGTTTTTGCACCACACCCAGTGCTCCATGCAATACGTGCCCTCCCTAATACCTACCACCAGGCTCCCCTAACCTCCCACCCCCACCCCGCCCCTTCAAAACCCTCAGGTTGTTTTTCAGAGTCCATAGTCTCTCATTGTTCACCTCCCCTTCCAATTTCCCTAACTCCCTCCTCCTCTCTATCTCCCCATGGCCTCCGTGTTATTTGTTATGCTCCGCAAATAAGTGAAACCATATGATAATTGACTCTCTCTGCTTGACTTATTTCACTCAGCATAATCTCTTCCAGTCCCGTCCATGTTGCTACAAAAGTTCGGTATTCATCCTTTCTGATGGAGGCATAATACTCCATAGTGTATATGGACCACATCTTCCTTATCCATTCATCCGTTGAAGGGCATCTTGGTTCTTTCCACAGTTTGGCGACTGTGGCCATTGCTGCTATAAATATTGGGGTACAGATGGCTCTTCTTTTCACTACATCTGTATATTTTTTTGAGATTTTTTTTATTAATTTCATTTCTTTTCAGCGTAACAGAATTCATAGTTTTACAACACACCCAGTGCTCCATGCAATGTGTGCCCTCCATAATACCCACCACCTGGCTCCCCCAACCTCCCACCCCCCGCCCCTTCAAAACCCTCAGGTTATTTTTCAGAGTCCATAGTCTCTCATGGTTCATCTCCCCCCCAATTTCCCTCAACTCCCTTCTCCTCTCCATCTTTGGGGTAAATATCCAGTAACGCAATTGCAGGGTCATAGGGAAGCTCTATTTTTAATTTCTTGAGGAATCTCCACACTGTTCTCCAAAGTGGCTGCACCAACTTGCATTCCCAAGAACAGTGTAAGAGGGTTCCCCTTTCTACACATCCTCTCCAACACACGTAGTTTCCTGTCTTGCTAATTTTGGCCATTCTTACCTGTCCACAGAAACCTGGCAAGCCAGAAAGGGCTGGCAAGATATATTCAGGGCACTAAATGAGAAGAACATGCAGCCAAGAATACTTTATCCAACAAGACTGACATTCAAAATGGATGGAGAGATAAAGAGTTTCCAAGACCGGCAAGGCTTAAAAGAGTATGTGACCACCAAGCTGGCACTGCAGGAAATATTAAGGGGGGTTCTATAAAAGAGGAAAAATCCTAAGAATATCATTGAACAGAAATATAGAGACAATCTACAGAAAGAAAGACTTCAAAGGTAACACGATGTCAATAAAAACGTATCTATCAATAATCACTCTCAATGTGAAAGCCTAAATGCGCCCCCAGCGCATTTTTAAACAAGGTTTCCTTTATTCAGTTTCACAAAACTCATGAGAGAGAGATATGTGAGGCAAAATTAACTTTACTGTCTCTTATCACCACTTTGTTTGTGGGTTGTTGGTTGTTTTTTTTTTAATTTTCTCCCTTGTGTCAAAATGACAATTCAACTACTCTTCCCCCATTCAATCTTGACCTTCACATTGATCCTGTTCTCAAAGGTAAAACTGTCAAAAGTTTGGATTGCACCTTCCTACTTCTTTCTATGAATTATTCTTATATATGTATATCCACATGTATACATAACTGGGGTAATATTTTTCTAAAATTAGTTCACATGTTGTGTTCTTTTACTTCACTTATGAATAATGAGTTTCTCTTCTTATTTCCAAGTGTAAATCTTCCAAATGTCTGTACCCCTTCTCTCCCTAACCCCTGCATTTCCTATAGCAATGCACCTCTCCCTGGTTGGTTGTACTGTGAATCACCTATGAACACCAGAAAATATACATTTCTGGTCTCTGCCAGGTTACATATGATTTAGAATCAAATTACATAAGTTAGGAAATACTGCATTGTCTCCTGAGCTTTGTCTTCAAGTAGTGCCCTGGGTAAATAGAATTTTCAATATGATCTCTGAGTCTTTTTTTTTTTACAAATAACATTTTTTAAATTTTTAAAAGAGCTTCATTGAAATATAATTCAAATACCACATAATTCACCTATTTAAAGTGTACAGCTCAATGATTCTTAGTGTATTCACAGAGTTGTGGAACTATCACCATAATAACTTCACCAGAAAAAGAAACCTCATATCCTTTAGCCATCACACCCCAGCTACCCTAATCCTATCCACAGCCTTAGGCAATCACTAATTTTCTTTCTGTCTCTATAGATCTGCCTCTTTTGGACATTTACTATAAATGGAATCTTTGGAATGTGATCTTTTGTGACTGATTTCTTTCATTTAGCATAACTTTTCTCAGTATAGAGTTGTGATATGTGTGAAATGATGTTTACAAGGGACTCTAGTTAGTGTTAGTATTTGGTGCCAAGGATTTTTGCTGGAGGCTGGTCCTGAAGGCACCCTCTGCCTAGTACATATCCAAATTCCAAAGTTCCAGGATGAAATCTCCTATGAACCATAAGCCATATTGTTTGCACAATTAAGGTATAGTGAGCTACTTTTATGGGTTAGGTTCGTGGGAACCCCCCCCCCCCAAATCCAAGTTCCTAGATCCTAGCCATGGGTCAAACTTGCCTGCAGGATTTTCAGATGATAACATTCTCAGGTCTGATATACTAACTTTTTTTTTCACAGATTTTGATAGGGATTTCTTTGATTCTGTAGATCAATTTGGATTGATACAATTTGAGGGGGATGTTATCTAAACAATATTAAGTATTTCAGTCGATGAACATGGGATGTCTTTACCTTTATTTAGATCTCATTTTCCTAATTTTTTTTCAGATAAGAGGTGTATTTAATAATTCAAGTACATCATTACTAAATGATATGCTTTTAGTTATTTTATACCCTAGTTATGAAAATATCTCTCAAAATGAAAATGAGTGCCTTTGAAGAGTGGACCCCATTCATTACTCTAAATCATGTTGTCTGATGAAAAAGAGCTAATTCAGATATACATTAGAGATGTGATACCATGAACTCCTCTAATATTACTAAGAGTTCATGATAATATATCTAAAATGTACTTCAAAGGAGCATGATAAAGTAACTGATAATATCTTGCCTCAGTTACAATAAGGATGACCCATTTTGTTAGGACTGAAACATAGAGGTTTATCTTGGAATAAAAATCATGTGAATGTTTTAAAGGAAATTATATCAGCTTTCTGGAAGTCTAAAATCTAGAAGAAAAAGTATATCCTTAGCATCAAAATTACATCTTTAGAAACAGACCATCAGAGTGGGATTTAGTGCAGCTTAAGAGTAATATAGTGACCTAAAATTTTTGACATTTATATGTAAGAAGTATCTTTAATTGGGCAATAGTTTTAGGAATGTTTTACTTTTTATTATTATTGTATTATTATTATTATTATTATTATTATTATTATTATTATTTATTATGTTATGTTAGCCACCATACAGCAATTATTAGTTTTTGATGTAGTGTTCCATGATTCATTGTTTGCATATAACACACAGTGCTCCATACAATCCGTGCCCTCCTTAATACCCATCACCAGGCTAACCCATCCCCCCACACCTCCCCCTAAAACCCTCAGTGTTTCCCAGAGTCCATAGTCTCTCATAGTTTGTCTCCCCAACCCCCCCAGATTTCCCCCTCTTCATTTTTCCCTTCCTTCTGCTAATGTCCTCCATGTTATTCCTTATGTTCCACAAATAAGTGATGCCATATGATAATTGAGTTTCTCTGATTGACTTATTTCGCTCAGGATAATCTCCTCCAGTCCCATCCATATCGATGCAAAAGCTGGGTATTCATCTTTTCAGACAGCTGAGTAATATTCCATTGTATATATGGACCACATCTTCTTTATCCATTCGTCTTTTGAAGAGCATCTTGGCTCTTTCCACAGTTTGGCTATTGTGCATATTGCTGCTATGAACATTGGGGTGCTTATGGCCTTTCTTTTCACTACATCTGTATCTTTGGGATAAATACCCAGTAGTGTAATTGCTGAGTCATAGGGTAGCTCTATTTTTAATTTTTTGAGGAACCTCCACACTGTTTTCCAAAGTGGTTGCACTAACTTGCATTCCCACCAACAGTGTAGGAAGGTTCCCTTTTCTCCATAGCCTCTCCAACATTTGTTGTTTCTTGCTTTGTCAATTTTTGCCATTCTAACTGGTGTAAGGTGGTATCTCACTGTAGTTTGATTTGAATTTTCTTGATGGATATTGCCACCCTTTTAGGCAGAAAGGAGAGGTAGCAGAGATTCAAGGGGTTGTCTTTTTCCCAAGGTCACCTAGTGAGTGCGGTTTTGCATTGGAACTTGAACCCAGACCTCCTTCTCCAGACCCCACATTCTTTCCATTCAATTAAGTGAAATGTAAAGTCACTGTGACCACAAGGGAGAATGGAGGGGAGCAGGAAACAAGACTTTATAGTGTTCTTTTCTTGGAAAAAAAAATTTCACAGAGCTTAATAGCCTCACAGCACCCCAGGGAAAAAAAAAAGAAAAAAGAGGTCCTTAGGTGGACTTCACATTATCTTGGGGAAAATCTCATGAGATCTCTGTCCAAATCTTGTGAGATCTCCTCTAGATCTCATGACATTTCAGTCCAAATATCATGATATCTCACCAAAATTTCATGAGATGGCTTCCAAATCTCTTGAGATCTCAGTCCAAATATCATGAGAGCTCATCCAAATCTTGGGAGATCCCATTCCCAGGCAGTGAGACCTAGGTCCAAAACTTGTTGGAATAGTGGCCAAATTCCATGGACATTTAGTGGATCAGGCACTCCCTAGCAGAGACTGCTTTGTGCTCATTATGTCAGTAAGAAATGCACATGCCACAATTGGGCAGAACTTCCAACATTTCCAATTTCATAATTTGTCCCACTCATGACATGCAGCAGATACAAGGTGTCTCACACCTAAATCCCTGATGTTTCAACAACCTAAATTAAGAGAAGGAAAGTAGGGAGCAGTGAATTCAGGATAAATGGGCCCTGCAGGTGTTTATTCACACTCAACCAGAGGTAATAGAAACAGGAGAATTGGAGAATAAGAAAGAAGAAATAACCCCATAGCAAGACTGGTGAGCAACAGGCAAGCTCTCTGGGGGCTATCCCAGGCTTTCAACATGTTAAGGCTGCTTCTATTAGCCTCACAACACCCCAGGAAAAAAAGAAACGCTACCTCCTTCCTTAGGTGGACATCACATTATCTTTGGAGAATCTCGTGAGATCTCATCCAAAACTCACAAAATCTCCATCCAAATCTCATGAGATCTCAACCCATATCTCAAAAGATCTCATCCAATGTTGTAAGATCCAATTTCCAGCCAGTGAGATCTAAGGCCAAAAGCTGTTGAAATAGTGGCCAATCTCCTGGGCCCTTGGGAAGATCAGGTAGTCCCTAGCAGAGCCTGTTTTACACTCCTTACCTCAGTAAGGAATGTACATGCTACAATTAGGCAGAACTTCCAACATTTCCAATTTCATGAGTTCTCCCAAACAAGACATGCAGGAAGATACAAGGTGTCTTACACATAAATCCCTACTGTTTCAGCATCTGAACGAAGAGAAAAGGGAGCATGGAATTCAGGATGAATGGACCATATTATCACACAATCATACTCAACTGGATATGATACAACAGAAAGGCAAGAGGGGAAGGAAGGAAAAATGTGGCACTGAGCAGGACAGTGGGCAAAGAGGCAGGCTCTCTGGGGAATTCCTAGGCTTTGAAATATTAACTCTGTCTGTCTTAGCCTCAAAATTGCCCAGGAAAAAATAGAAAAGGTACCTCTTTTTTTTCCACACTTTGGGTGATCTTGGTGAAGATCTCATGAAATCTCAGTCCAAATCTCATGAAATTTCATCCAGATAGCAAGAGATCCCTATCTCCAAATCTCATGATCTCATCAAAATTTTGTGACCTCTCTCCAAAACTCATGAGATCTTAATCCAAATCTCATTAGATCTCCATCCAAATCTTGTGAGCACGCATTGCATGGAGCACTGGGTGTGGTGTAAAACTATGAATTCTGTTACGCTGAAAAGAAATTAAAAAAAATAAAAATAAAAATAAACAAATCTTGTGAGATCTCATTCCATATCTCAGGATATCTCATCCAAATCTCAAGATATCTTGAGTTGGGCCCAGTGATATCAAGGGGCAAAACCTGTTGGAACATTGGCCTAACACGTGGGAACTTGGGAAGATTTGAACTCCCTCACAGTGACTACTTGCCACCACTTATGTCAGTACAGATTGCACATCAGTATTTCTGGTTTCATAATTTGTCCCAGACAGACATTCAGGAAGACACATGTTATCTCACACCTAAATCCCTGGTGTTTCAGCATTCTTGGTGAAGAGAAGCTTACTAGGGATCATTTAGGATGAATGGGCCCTGTGAACTCTTATTGTGAACACTCAACCAGAGATGTTAGAAACAGAAGAGTAAGAGTGGAAGGAAAAAGCAATTTCCCTAGGAAGTACAAATGAGCACATGGACAGGATCCACAGGCACTTTCCCAGGCTATCAACAACTTAATGATGTCTGTATTAGCCTCACAACACCCCAGGAAAAAAGGAATTGATACGCCTTTACTTAGCTGGATCTCCCATGTTCTTGGGGGCAAATCTCACAAGATCTTAGTCCAAATCTCCTGAGATTTCATTCAAATCTTGTGAGATTTTCACCCAATCCATTGAGATCTAGGGCCAAAACCCATTGGAGATGCAGCCAAACTCCCCATTCCTTGGGAGGAATTGGCAGTCCAAAGCAGAGATTGTTTGTTCCTCTTTTGTATGTAGGGATGGCAATTTCTCAGGATAGGGCATAATGTCCAATATTTCCAGTTACAGAAATGTTCCCAGACAAAACTGCAGGTAGATTCAAGATGTCTCACACCTAAATCTCTGAAGTTTCACTATCCTGGGTGAAGATGGGTTTACAAGGGAGCACTGAATACAGGATGAATAGGCTCCCTGGACCCTTGTTCACACTAAACCAGAGAAGATAGAAACACAAGGATAAGAGGAGAAGGCAGAGGAAATGCACCCTAGAGAAGGACATGTTATGACACAGGCAGGTTCCCTGGGGGCTTTCCCAGATTTTGGCACATTAAGACTGTGTTTGCCTCAAAACACCCCAGAATAAAAAGTAAAGAAGTAAAGATACCTTTTTTTTTTTTTTTAGCTGTATCTCATGTAATCTTGGGGCAATCTCCAGAATTTTCTCGCTACATTTCAGGAATCCTCCAGCTACCTCTCAGGAGTCCTCCAACTAAATCCCATGAGAACTCTTACAAATCTTGAGAGATCAAACTCCACTCCATTGAACTGGTCCAAAATCCCTTTTGAGGAAGAGGCAAGATGGCAGAGGAGTAGGGGGCCCCATTTCAACTGGTTCCCTGAATTTAGCTGGATATCTACCAAACCATTCTGAACATGCATGAAATCAACCTGAGATATAAGAATATATATCTGGATCTCTAGAAGCAGAAAAGCACTGCCTTTTGCAAGATATAAAGGGCAAGTCGTGAATCTACAGGGCAGAGTCATGAATCTGCAGGGAGATAACAGAAGATAAACAGAAGAAAGATGGCTCCATAAGCTGACTCCTGGAAAGGGATATATAATGGTAGTGCAAAAGCATAACCCTTAGAAATCTTCTCTAGGTAGTGACATCCCTCTCTGAAGGGGGCTCTAGAAATGAAGTTGACACAACAGACCAATGCCCTAGCATATAATAGTAGGACTTACAACTCTTACCAAGGAAGCCATACTGAGAACAGTTAGGGGGAAGAGATTCCTTACATACAGAGGGAGGAACATTAGAATAACATCAGACCTGTCCACAGAAACATGGAAATCCAGAAAAGGCTGGCAAGACGTATTCAGGGTACTAAATGGGAATAACAAATAGCCAATAATACTGTATCCAGCAAGACTGTCATTCAGAATGGATGGACAGACAAGGAGCTTCCAGGACCAGCAGAAACTGAAAGAATATGTGACCATGAGAGGAGTCAAGATGGTGGAGAAGTAGCAGGCTGAGACGATATCAGGTAGCAAGAGATCAGCTAGATAGCTTATCAAACCATTCTGAACACCTACAAATCCAACAGGAGATCAAAGAGAAGAAGAGCAGCAATTCTAGAAACAGAAAATCCACCACTTTCTGAAAGGTAGGACCAGTGGATAAATGAATCCAAAGCGACGGGAAGATAGGCCACATGGGAGAGGGGCTGGATCCTGGCAAGCAGTGGAGCAACAGAGCACAAAATCAGAATTTTAAAAGCCTGCTCCATTAAGGGACTGCTCCAGAGGCTAAGCTGAGGTGAAGCCCAATCAGGGACAGTGTGGTCTCGGGTCCCATGGGGTCACAGAAGGATCGGGGATGTCTGAGTGTCACAGAACTCACAGGTATTAGAGCGGAGAATCTGGCTACAGAAACAGAGCCAAGAAGTAAGCTCTCAACTCAGGGTTACCTTGAACCGGGATCCATGGCACAGGCCACTGCTCTGTGAGTGGGGACCCCACAAGATCCAGGGAGACCCCCTCCCAGAAGAGCTCCGAGATCTGCAGGGTTTAGACACTCCAGGCAAAGCTGTGTGCCAGAGACAAAGATGGTTGGTCACAGGCTGGATGAGTGCGGAGCACGGCCAGAGGCCAGGGAGACGGGAGTGATTGAGCGCTTTTCTCCGAGGACACACTGAGGAGAGCGGCCCTAAGCTCTTGGCTCCTCCAGGACAGAGATTGGGAGGCTGCCATTTTCACTCCTGTCCTCCAGAACTCTATGGAAAGCATTCAGGGAACAAAAGCTCCCGAAAGCAAACGCAGCAAGCATATTACTTAGCCTGGCCCCTGGTAAGGGTGGTACAATTCTGACTCGGGCAAAGACACTCAAGAATCACTACAACAGGACCCTCCCCCAGAAGATCAACAAGAAATCCAGCCAAGACCAAGTTCACTTACCAAGGAGGACAACGGGATTCCAGAGGAGAAGAAAGCAAAGCATGGAATTCATGGCTTTCTCCCCATGATACTTTAGTCTTGCAAAGTTAATTAATTTTTTTTAATTTTTTTTCTTCTGCTAAATTTTTTTTCACTTTTACCCTTTCCTCTTTTAAGGTCTTTTAACCAGTTTATCTTAATAATACCTTTCATAAAAACAAAAAATCTTTTTTTTAAAGATTTATTTGTTTATTTGACAGGCAGAGATTACAAGTAGGCAGAGAGGCAGGCAGAGAGAGAGAGAGAGAGAGGAGGAAGCAGGCTCCCTGCTGAGCAGAAAGCCTGATGCGGGGCTCCATCCCAGGACCCTGGGATCATGACCTGAGCCAAAGGCAGAGGCTTTAACCCACTGAGCCACCCAGGCGCCCCCAAAAAATCTTTTTTGAGCCTTCATTATTATAGTCATATTTTATCCTTCATTTTATCTAACTTTATTTTTTGTATACAGTAGGGTTTTTTCTTCTAAAAAATTTGGGGTACAACTTCTTCTAATAGATCAAAATACACCCTAAGTCTAGCACTGGGCTTGTTCTAGTCTCCAGCCTGAACAAATTCTCTCCACTTTCTTTTTCTTTATTCTCCCAACCAACTTATCAACTCCTTTTTTAGAAATTTAAAAAAAAAGATTTTTTCATCTTAATAGTCATATTCCATCGCTTCATAGTGTTTACCCTTATATATGTTTTCATTCTTTAAAATTTTGGGAGGGAGTTCCTTCTAAGACACAAAATTACTCCAAAATTAAGTGGGTGACCCTGTTCTAGTCACCAGTCTAATATATATGTATATATATTTTCTTTTTATAATTTTCTTTATTTGTTTTCTTTTTTAAATTTTTTTTCTGAACTTCTTTTTACCCCCTTTCTCGCTACCACAATTTGAGGTCTCTTCTGATTTGGTTAAAGCACATTTTCCTGGGGTCCTTGCCACCCTTTTAGTATTTTATTTGCTCCTTCATATATTTTTATCTGGGTAAAATGACAAGGCAGAAAAACTCACCACAAAAAAAAGAACAAGAGGCAATACTGAAGGATAGGGACCTAATCAATACAGACATTGGTAATATGTCAGATCTAGAGTTCAGAATGACGATTCCCAAGGTTCTAGCCAGGCTCAAAAAAGGCATGGAAGATATTAGAGAAACAATATCTGGAGAAATAAAAGCCCTTTCTGGAGAAATAAAAGAACTAAAATCTAACCAAATTGAAATCAAAAAAAGCAATTAAAAATGAAGGCTTTCACTGCTAGGATAAATGAGGAAGAAGAGGGAATTAGTGATATAGAAGACCAAATGACAGAGAATAAAGAAGCTGAGAAAAAGAGGGACAAACAACTACTGGACCATGAGGGGGAAATTCGAGAGATAAGTGATACCATAAGATGAAACAACATTAGAATAATTGGGATTCCAGAAGAAGAAGAGAGAGAGAGGGGAGCAGAATGTATATTCGAATGAATTATTGTAGAAAATTTCCCTAATATGACAAAGGGAACAAGCATCAAAATCCAGGAGGTGCAGAGAACCCCCCTCAAAATCAATAAGAATAGGTCCACACCCTGTCATCTAATAGTAAAATTCACAAGTCTTAGCGAAAAAGAGAAAATCCTGAAAGCAGCCCAGGACAAGAAGTCTGTAACATACAATGGTAAAAATATTAGATTGGCAGCGGACTTATCCACAGAGACCTGGCAGGCCAGAAAGAACTGGCATGATATATTCAGAGCACTAACGAGAAAAACATGCAGCCAAGAATACTATATCCAGCTAGGCTATCATTGAAAATAGAAGGAGAGATAAAAAGCTTCCAGGACAAATAAAAACTGAAAGAATTTGCAAACACCAAACCAGCTCTACAGAAAATACTGAAAGGGGTCCTCTAAGCAAAGAGAGAGCCTAAAAATAGTAGATCAGAAAGGAACAGAGACAATGTACAGTAATAGTCCATTACAGGCAATACAATGGCACTAAATTCATATGTCTCAATAGTTACCCTGAATGCAAATGGGTCAAATGCCACAATCAAAAGACATAGGGTATCAGAATGTATAAAAAACAAAACCCATCAATATGCTGTCTACAAGAAACTCATTTTAGACCCGAAGACATCTCCAGATTTAAAGTGAGGGTATGGAAAACAATTTACCATGCTAATGGACATCAGAAGAAAACTGGGGTGGCAATCCTTATATCAGATCAATTAGACTTTAAGCCAAAGACTATAATAAGAGATGAGGAAGGACACTATATCATACTCAAAGGGTCTGTCCAGCAAGAAGAACTAGCAATTTTAAATATCTATGCCCCTAACATGGGAGCAGCCAACTATATAAACCAATTAAAACAAAATCAAAGAAACACATTGACAATAATATATTAATAGTAGGGGAATTTAACACTCTCCTCACTGAAATGGACAGATCATCCAAACAAAAGATCAACAAGGAAATAAAGGCCTTAAATGACACACTGGAAAGATCGACATCAAGATATATTCAGAATATTCCATCCCAAAGCAACAAAATACCCATTCTTCTCTAGTGCACATGGGACATTCTCCAGAATAGATCACATCCTGGGTCATAAATCAGGTCTCAACCAGTATCAAAACATTGGGATCATTCCCTGCATATTTTCAGATCACAATACTCTGAAGCTAGAACTCAATCACAAGAGAAAAGTTGGAAAGAACCCAAATACATGGAGACTAAAGAGCATCCCTCTAAAGAATGAATGGGTCAACTAGGAAACTAAAGAATAATTGAAAAAATTCATGGAAACAAATGATAAGGAAAACACAATGGTTCAAAATCTGTGAGACACAGCAAAGGCAGTCCTGAGAGGAAAATATATAGCGATGCAAGCCTTTCTCAAGAAACAAGAAAGGTCTCAAATACACAACCTAACCCTACACATAAAGCAGCTGGAGAAAGAACAAGAAAGAAAGCCTAAACCCAGCAGGAGAAGAGAAATAATAAAGATCAGAGCAGAAATCAATGAAATAGAAACCAAAAAAAACAATAGAACAAATCAATGAAACTAGGAGCTGGTTCTTTGAAAGAATTAAAAAGATTGATAAAGCCCTGGCCAGACTTATCCAAAAGAAAAGAGAAAGGACCCAAATAAATAAAATCATGAATGAAAGAGGAGAGATCACAACCAACACCAAAGAAATACAAACAATTATAAGAACACATTATAAGCAACTCTACCAAGCAAATTTGACAATCTGGAAGAAATAAATGCATTCCTAGAGACATATAAACTACTACAGCTGAACCAGGAAGAAATACAAAACCTGAACAGACCCATAACCAGTAAGAAGATTGAAACAGTCATCAAAAATCTCCAAACCAAAGAAACAAGAGCCCAGGGCCAGACAGCTTCCCAGGGGAATTCTACCAAACATTTAAGGAAGAATTAATTCCTATTCTCCTGAAACTGTTCCAAAAAATAGAAATAGAAGGAAAACTTCCATACTCATTTTATTAAGCCAGCATCACCTTGATCCCAAAACCAGACAAGGATCCCATCAAAAAAGAGAATTACAGACCCATAGCCTTGATGAACACAGATGCGAAAATTCTCACCAAAATACTTAGCCAGTAGGATCCAAAAGTACATTAAAAGGATTATTCACCACGACAAAAAAAAAAAAAATAGAAGGATTATTCATCACGACCAAATGGGATTTATTCCAGGGCTGCAAGGTTAGTTCAACATCAGCAAATCAATCAATGTGATACAATACATTATTAATGACAGAACGAGAACCATATGATACTCTCAATAGATGCTGAAAAAGCATTTGACAAAGTACAGCATCCCTTCCTGATCAAAACTCTTAAAAGTGTAGGGATAGAGGGCACATGCCTCAATATTATCATAGCCATTTATGAAAAACCCACTGCAAATATCAATCTCAATGGAGAAAAACGGAGGGCTTTTCTGCTAAGGTCAGGAACACAGCAGGGATGTCCATTATCACCACTGCTATTCAACATAGTCCTAGAAGTCCTAGCCTCAGCAATCACACAACAACAAGAAATTAAATGCATCCAAATCAGCAAAAAAGAAGTCAAAATACCACTCTTTGCAGATGATATGATACTATATGTGGAAAACCCAAAAGACTCCACTCCAAATCTGCTAGAACTTCTACAGGAATTCAGTAAAGTGTCAGGATGTAAAATCAATGCACAGAAATCAGATGCATTTCTTTACACCAACAAGACAGAAGAAAGAGAAATTAAGGAGTCAATCCCATTTGCAATTGCACCCAAAACCATAAGATACTTAGGAGTAAACCTAACCAAAGAGGTAAAGAATCTGTACTCAGAAAACTATAAAGTACTCATGAAAGAAATTGAGGAAGACACAAAGAGATGGAAAAATGTTCCATGTTCATGGACTGGGAGAACAAATATTGTGAAAATGTCTATGCTACCTAAAGCAATCTACACACTGAATGCAATCCCTATCAAAATCCCATCCATTTTTTTTTCAAAGAAATTGAATCCTAAAATTTATATGGAACCATTAAACTTTATTTGGATATATAAAATTTCCATATAAAATTTATATGGAACCATATAAGACCTCGAATAGCCAGAGGAATATTGAAAAAAAAAGTCAATGTTGGCGGCATCACAATTCCAGACTTCAAGCTCTATTACAAAGCTGTCATCATCAAGACAGTATGGTACTGGCAGAAAAACAGATACATAGATCAATAGAACAGAATAGAGATCCCAGAAATAGACCCTCAACCCTATGGTCAACTAATCTTCAACAAAGCAGGAAAGAATGTCCAATGGAAAAAAGACAGCCTCTTCAACAAATGGTGTTGGGAAAGTTGGACAGCCACTGGCAGAAAAATGAAATTGGACCATTTCCTTACACTACACACGAAAATAGATTCAAAATGGATGAAGGACCTCAATGTGAGAAAGGAATCCATCCAAATCCTTGAGGAGAACACAGGCAGCAACCTCTTCGACCTCAGCCACAGCAACTTCTTCCTATGAACATTGCCAAAGGCAAGGGAAGCAAGGACAAAAATGAACTATTTGAACTTCATCAAGGTCAAAAGCTTTTGCACAGCAAAGGAAACAGTTAACAAAACCAAAAGACAACTGACAGAATGGGAGAAGATATTTGCAAACGACCTATCAGATAAAGGGCTAATGTCCAAAATCATAAAGGACTTATCAAACTCAACACCCAAACAACAAATAATCCAATCAAGAAATGGGAAGAGGACATGAACAGACATTTCTGCAAAGAAGACATCCAGATGGCCAACAGACACATGAAAAAGTGCTCCACATCACTCGGCATCAGGGAAGTACAAATCAAAACCACAATGAGATACCACCTCACACCAGTCAGAATGGCTAAAATTAACAAGTCAGGAAATGAATGTAGTGATCCGAAGGGGCACGTGCACCCAAATGTTTATAGCAGCAATGTCCACAATAGCCAAACTATGGAAAGAACCTAGTTGTCTATCGACAGATGAATGGATAAAGATGTGGTATATACAATGGAATACTATGCAGCCATCAAAAGAAATGAAATCTTGCCATTTGCAGTGATGTGGAGGGAACTAGAGGATATTATGCTTAGCGAAATAAGTCAATGGAAGAAAGACAACTATCATATGATCTCCCTGTATGAAGAAGAGGAAATGCAATGTAGGGGGTTTTGGGGGTAGGAAAAGAATAAATGAAACAAGTTGGGATTGGGAGGGAGACAAACCATAAGAGACTCTTAATCTCACTAAACAAACCGATGGTTGTGTGGGGGGGGAAGGGAGAGGGTGGTGGGGTTATGGACATTGGGGACGGTATGTGCTATGGTGAGTGCTGTGAATTGTGTAAACATGGAGTTTCACAGACCTGTAACCCTGGGGCTAATAATACCTTATATGTTTATAAAAAAAATTTAAAAATATTTTAAAAAGAATCAGGGGACAAGATGGCAGCGAACTAGGAGGAGGTGCCATTTCAACCTGTGCCCTAAAGTGAGCTGATTACCTACCAAGGAACTCCAATCACCCATGAAATCAGCCTGAGATCAGAATTATACACATATGGATCTCTACGCCAGTGGGCAGGTATAGTGGTGTGGGAATGTCGGACTGGTATCAGAATACAAACAAAAGGGGGAGGGAGCCACCAGAAGCGACCCATTGGAAAGTGATAGCCAAATACGAGAGTCCCCTGCGTCTGGGGACCAGCATTAACTTGGAGTCTGGTAGAAAGCACTCAAAAAGAGCAAAGGATTGCAGGGTGAAATTGTGGGAATTGGGATGGTTAGGGACAGGGGCTTAAGTTCCCAATCCAAGGACAGCCACCCCTGGCGCTGAGCCAGAGAGTGCAGCGGAGAAACCAGGTCTTGGTCCTTGAGCCATGAGCGAGAGCGCGTGGGGTGTGGGAGGGGCTGGGACCCTGGCCAGCCGGCAGAAACAGCCTTTTTGCAGCCCTCATGAGTGCACTGCGCTATCAGAGCCTGAGACACGCCCCACACCCTCTCTCAGGGGAGGGAAGCACCAGCCTGGCGCTCTAGGACCTGGAAAGTCTGAGCACTCCCAGCCCTGGCCAGTGGGAAAATCTCAGTGTGTGATCGCTGCTTGGAACCTCTCTGGCGGTCTGGAGCTGCCCAGACAGCCACTGCTGTTATGGTTTTGGGTACAAGCAGGAGTCCCTGTGTCCCAGGGACTGCAAATTGAACATGTTCTGCCAGCGGCCAAGGGGGAACTTATGTGCTCTGCAGCACCCAGAGGGGAACAGACTGAGGCTTCTCTCTGAGAGGGAGGTCTGGGTGCAGATTGCATTCCTCTAAACCTCCAAAAACCATCAAGAGCTGCCAAGGGGAGAGAAAACAAATGAACAAACATAAAAACCTCCAGAGAACAAAAGCCTAAAAAAAACGGTTTCCTCAGAGCCCACCCCCTTGAGGGGAGTGGGAGGACTTAACTCAGGAAACACTCCATTAAAACCCACGTGGCAGGCCCCTCCCTCAGAAAGCTAACGGGGGGGGGGGGGGATGACAAGAGAACAACCACCACTACTTCATAGATACAACTTTTATTTTTAATTCGTTCCCACTATTCTGGTTCATTTTTTTTATTTTTTATATAGATTTTTTATCCTATTTACCATCACAGTAAGATGTCCAGTACATCAAATTCCATAATAACCTTTTAACCTGAACTTTTTGATATATACTGGTTTTTTCTTTTGCTTTTCTATTTAATTTTTTTAAATTTTACTTTAGTTTAGTTTAGTTCATTCTTTTCTTTATTTTTATTTGTTAATATCCATATAGAGTTAAACTTCAAGGTAATCCCCTTTCCCCAATCAATGCTACCCCTATAGGTAAACCAATTTTTAATCCCCCTTTATCTTAGGAAAGCTGAGACCTTTAACAAAGATATCAAGATACATCCAAGAAAAGTCGAAATAAACTTCCTCGCCCACACTGAGAATTTATAACCACTCTCCCATCTTTTTCTTCCACCAGAGTTTCTGTGTATTTGTGTTTGTCCTGGTAGTATATAAATCTTATACTTGGGGTTCTTTTTGACGAGGTTCTTTTTTTGTTTGTTTCATTGTTTTGCTTCTACATATATATGTATCTGTTTTTTTCTTCTCTTGTCATATACTTTTATCAGTCTTTTTGTTTGTCTTTTTTGCTTCTTTACTTCACAAATCATACCTTGGGGCCCGTTTGGGCTGGGCCTTCCCTTTTATCTTTCTTTCCTTTTCCTGTCTCTCTCTCTCTCTCTCTCTCTCTTCTTTTTTTTCTTCTTTCTCTCTTTCTTTTTTTCTTTCATTTGGGTGGGGACTCTTGATTGCTCAAAAGCATTCCAGGGTGCACCTTGATTGCACCACGGTCGATACATGCAGCTACATCCGTTCAGCCATCTCTCACCAAAATGACTAGGAGGAGGAATGCCCAAGAGAAGAAAAATTCAGAGGCTGGGCCTTCTGCAATAGAGCTAATGGCTATCGACATAGATATTATGTCACAAAGGGAATTCAGGCTTACAATTATCCAGGCAATAGCGAGGTTGGAGAAAACCATGGATGACCAAATGGAATTGATTAGGGCAGAACTGAGAGGCACCAGGGATGATGTTCACAATGTTAGGGCAGAACTGAAAACCACTAGGGATGATGTTCACAAGGCTCTCAATGAGTTCCAATCTAATCTAAATTCTCTAAAAGCTAGGGTAACTGAGATAGAAGATAGAATTAGTGATCTGGAGGACAAACAGATAGAGAGAAAGGATCAGGAGGAAGCCTGGAACAAACAGCTTAGAAGCCACGAAAACAGAATTAGGGAAATAAATTATGCCATGAAAAGTTCCAATGTCAGAATTATTGGAATACCTGAAGGGGAGGAGAAAGAAAGAAGTCTAGAAGATTAGAGGAACAAATTCTCCATGAAAATTTTCCCAACATCATGAACGGAACCAGCGTTTATGTACTAGAGGCAGAACGGTCCCCCACCCAAGATATTAGATTCTTGAAAGTCCTCAAGACACCTGATAGTAGGAATGAGGAATTATAATTCTAGAGAAACTCTCTTGAAGGCAGCTAGGACAAAGAAGCTCCTTACTTACAGAGGAAAGCCCATCAGAATAACGTCAGACCTGTCCACAGCTACCTGGCAAGCCAGAAAGGGCTGGCAAGATATATTCAGAGCACTAGAT
Source organism: Mellivora capensis (assembly GCA_004024625.1). NCBI lineage: Eukaryota > Metazoa > Chordata > Mammalia > Carnivora > Mustelidae > Mellivora > Mellivora capensis. Next base: position 27,174 of record PISX010023215.1, read on the forward strand.
GAGAAAAACATGCAGCCAAGAATACTTTATCCAGCAAGACTGACATGCAAAATGGGTGGAGAGATAAAGAGCTTCCAAGACCGGCAAGGCTTAAAAGAGGTTGCAAACACCAAGCCGACACTGCAGGAAATATTAAGGGGGGTTCTATAAAAGAGGAAAAATCCCAAGAATATCATTGTACAGAAATATAGAGAAAATCTACAGAAAAAAAGACTTCAAAGGTAACACGATGTCAATAAAAACGTATCTATCGATAATCACTCTCAATGTGAATGGCCTAAATGTGCCCATAAAACGACACAGATTGCAGATTGGATAAAACGACAGGACCCATCCATATGTTGTCTACAGGAGACCCATTGTGAAACTAAGGATACACCCAGATTGAAAGTGAAGGGATGGAGAAGCATCTTTCATGCCAATGGGCCTCAAAAGAAGGCCGGGGTCGCAATTCTCATAACAGATAAATTAGATTTTAAACTAAAGATTGTAGTCAGAGATACAGAAGGACACTACATCATCCTTAAAGGAACTATCCACCAAGATGATCTAACAATTGTAAATATCTATGCCCCCAATGTGAGAGCAGCCAATTAAATAAGAAAACTATAAATCAAGATAAAGAGTCATATTGATATGAATACATTGATAGTAGGAGATCTTAACACGCCTCTCTCAGTAATAGACAGATCATCCATGCAGAAAATCAATAAAGAAACAAAAGCATTGAATGACACATTGGACCAGATAGACCTCATAGATATATACAGAACACTCCACCCTAAAACAACAGAATACGCATTCTTCTCAAGTGCACATGGAACCTTTTCCAGAATAGACCACATACTGGGTCACAAATCAGGACTCAACCAAAAGACTGAGATTATTGCCTGCATATTCTCAGATCACAATGGTTTGAAACGAGCTCAACCACAAGGAGAAGTTTGGAAGGAACTCAAACACCTGGAAGCTAAAGACCACCTTGCTTAAGAATGCTCAGATCAACCAGGAGATCAAAGAAGAACTTAAACAATTCTTGGAAACCAATGAGAATGAAGACACGTCAGTTCAAAACCTATGAGATGCAGCAAAGGCGGTCCTAAGGGGGAAATACATAGCCATCCAAGCCTCCCTCAAAAAAATTGAAAAATCCAGAATACAACAGCTGTCTCTACACCTTAAAGAACTGGAGAATCAACAACAAATTAAACCAACTCCACACACAAGAAGGGAAATAATCAAGATTAGAGCAGAGATCACTGAGGTAGAAACTACAGATACAGTAAAACGTATCAATAAAACTAGAAGCTGGTTTCTTGAAAGACACAATAAGATCAATAAACATTGGCCACACTAAGCCAAAAGAAAAGAGAGAGGGCTCAAATTAATAAAATTATGAATGAAAAGAGAAAAAATTATGAATGAAACACCAAGGAAATAGAAACAATCATTAGAAATTATTATCAACAGTTATATGCCAATAAGTTAATCAACCTAGATGAATTGAATGCATTACTGGAAAACTATAAACTTCCAAAATTGAACCAGGAAGAAATTGACAACCTGAATAGACTGATATCTAGTAACGAGATTGAAGCAGTGATCAAAAACCTCCCAAAACACAAGATCTCAGGACCTGAGAGATTCCCTGGGGAATTCTACCAAACTTTCAAAGAACAAATAACACCTATTCTCCTGAAGCTGTTTCAAATAATTGAAACAGAAGGAAAACTTCCAGACTCTTTTTATGAAACCAGCATTACCATGATCCCCAAACCAGGAAAAGACCACACGAAAAAGGAGAATTTCAGACCAATATCACTGATGAAAATGGATGCTAAGATTCTCAACAAGATCCTAGCAAACAGGATCCAACTGCACATTAAAAAGATCATCCACCATGACCAGGTGGGATTCATCCCTGGCTTACAAGGGTGGTTCAACATTCGCAAATCAATCAATGTGATAGAACAAATCAATAAGAGAAGAGAGAAGAAGCACATGGTTCTCTCAATTGATGCAGAAAAAGCATTTGACAAAATCCAGCATCTGTTCCTGATTAAAACGCTTCAAAGTATAGGGATAGAGGGAATATTTCTGAACATCATAAAATCTATCTATGAAAGACCCACAGCAAACATCAACCTCAATGGGAAGAAGCTCACAGCCTTTCCATTGAGATCAGGAACACGACAAGGAAACCACTCTTGTTCAACATAGTATTAGAAGTCCTAGCAACAGCAATCAGACAACAAAGAGAAATAGAAGATATCCACATTGGCAATAAAGAGGTCAAACTTTCTCTCTTCACAGATGACATGATTCTTTATATGGAAAACCCAAAAGACTCCACTCCCAAACTACTAGAACTCATACAGCAATTCAGTAACGTGGCAGGATACAAAGTCAATGTACAGAAATCAGTGGCTTTCTTATACACTAACAATGAAAATACAGAAAGGGAAATTAGAGAATCGATTCCATTTACTATAGCACCAAGAACCATAAGATACCTGGGAATAAACCTCACCAAAGAGGTCAAGGATCTGTACTCAAGGAACTACAGAACACTCATGAAAGAAATGGAAGAAGACACAAAAAGATGGAAGACCATTCCATGCTCTTGGATTGGAAGAATAAACATTGTTAAAATGTCCATACTACCTAGAGCAATCTATACTTTTAATGCCATTCTGATCAAAATTCCACCAGTATTTTTCAAAGAGCTGGAGCAAATAATCCTAAAATTTGTATGGAACCAGAAGAGACCCTGAATCGCTAAGAAAAATATTGAAAAACAAAAATAAAACTGGCGGCATCACGTTACCTGATTTCAAGCTTTACTACAAAGCTGTGATCACCAAGACAGCATGGTACTGGCATAAAAACAGACACACAGACCAGTGGAACAGAGTAGAGAGCCCAGATATGGACCCTCAACTCTATGGTCAAATAATCTTCAACAAAGCAGGAAAAAATATACAGTGGAAAAAAGACAGTCTCTTCAATAAAT
>PISX010023216.1:0-30300 GCA_004024625.1 Mellivora capensis
CCCAGACACCCCGGGCAGTGATTTCTTTTTACAGTTGTATTCACTTGGGGCGCATGGCCTGGGTGGCTCGGTGGGTTAAAGCCTCTGCCTTCGGCTCAGGTCATGATCTCAGGGTCCTGGGATCGAGCCCCGCATCGGCCTCTCTGCTTAGCAGGAAGCCTGCTTCCCTCTCTCTCTGCCTGCCTCTCTGCCTACTTGTGATCTCTCTCTCTGCATCAAATAAATAAATAAAATCTTAAAAAAAAAATAAAGTTGTATTCACTTATTTGAGAGAAAAAGAGAGCATGAGCAAGGGGGAGGGGCAGAGGGAGAAGCAGACTTCCCCCGGAGCAGGGAGCCCCATACGGGGCTCAATCCCAGGACCCCGGGGCAGGACCTGAGTCAAAGGAAAGGCAGATGCTTAACCGACTGAGCCATCCAGGCAACCCTAGACAGTGATTTCTTAGATATGACATCAAAAACACAAGCCACAACAACAATAAATGAAGTTCCATTGTTTTTGCTGTTCAGTTTGGGCGCTGGGGGAGTAAAAACGTCATGCTTTCAGAATGTGTCGGCTAAATCACAGGGGTGAAAAGTGCAGCCTAGGGAGTACAGTGATAGTGTAATAAACTTGCGTGGTGACAGGTCTGATTACGCTCATCGTGATGTGCTGTTGCCTAGTGTATAGAATTGTCCAGTCACTGTGTTGTACACCTGGCATCGATATAACATTGTCAGCCAGACTTCAATAAGAAAAGCAAAGTGTAAAACAAGCGATCAACAATAAATATGGGAAAGCTGGGCACCAGGGTGTTGCAGTCTTTTAAGCATCTGCCTTGGGCTGGGGTCTCATGTTCTCGGGGGTCCTGGGATTGAGCTCTCTGCTCAGCGGCAAGGCTACTTCCTCTTCCTCTGTGATCTCTCTCGGTCTCTCTCAAGTAAATGTATAAAATCTTAAAAAAATTTTTTTAAAAACCCAGGCTAAGTGGAATAAGTCAGACATAAAACACCACATATTGTATGATTCCATTTACATGAATGTCCAAAATAGGCACATCTATAGGGACAGAAAGCTGAATAGTAGCCTGGGGTTTGGGGGTGAGAATGTTTCAACTGTGGCTACCGGTTTCTTTCTGGAGCAAAAATATTCTAAAACCGATTGTGCTGATGTTTGCACAACTTTATGAATATGCTAAAAAAACTGAATTGTACATTTTATTTATTTATGCACATCTCCTTAATGGAGGCCTAAAGAAATACTAGAGGTTCTCATTTGAGCTTTGGCAGTCAGCCTTTTACAACATCCATGTAATCCATGTCATGTCGCCTTTGCAGTATTCCACAGGGACCTCTAAGAACCCCCAGACTACACTTTGAGAACCATTCCTCTACTGTAAAATTCATATTTCCCCCTTTGTAATTAATAAGTATCTTTGGGATTATGTAAATACCATTTCCTTGTTAAGCTCTCACCCTCCTACTTTAGAGGCCATTAATAATTTTTGTCGTAATCAGCCATTAATTAGGATGGTTGACAAATGATGGTTTTCTGCATCATCTTATCTGCATTTCTTAGTTGGGCTCCTACAGTAAGAGCAAGCTTTCCCTTCTCCCCATTTACTTTTTTTTTTTCTTTCTTTTTTTTTTTTTAGAAAAAGAGCGCTGCAGGCAGGGTTGAGGGTGAGGATGGGGTCGGGGGAAGGGCAGAGGGAGAGGGACAATCTCCAGCAGACTCCACACCTAGCAGAGAGCCTGATTAGGGGCTCCATCTCACGACGCTGAGATCACGACCCCAACCCAAACCCAGAGTCAGACGCTTAGCCAACTGGGCCACCTACGTGCCCCTACTTATTTATACCAGTATCAACTCGTAGGTTCTTTTTTTTTTTTTTTTTAAGATTTTATTTATTTATTTGAGAGAGAGGCAGTGAGAGAGAGCATGAGCGAGGAGAAGGTCAGAGGGAGAAGCAGACTCCCCGTGGAACTGGGAGCCCGATGCGGGACTCGATCCTAGGTCTCCGGGATCATGACCTGAGCCGAAGGCAGTCGTCCAACCAACTGAGCCACCCAGGCGTCCCTCGTAGGTTCTTATTTTATTCAAAGTTATATTCTGTTATTACCAAAATTCACTGTGTTTTGCATCTCAAAATAGCCCAGCTTTGAGGCAGGGTCATTTGAAGGTTTTAACAAGGTGTATAAGAAATTTCCTTCTGCTGGCGAAGGAAAGTGACAGGTCTAATACGATATTTAACCAAATGCTCCCGCTTAGTGAGCAGGGAATCAAATCCTCGTGGAGGCCTGGGGGTGGTCTCAATGAAGCCCCCCAACTCACCTGTCTCAGAGCCCCGCCCAGAATCCCCAGGGCCAGCCGCCTACGCGACCGACGCTCCGCCCCCGGGCGTCACCGCCCAATCCTGGGCTTGCTCCGCCCTTTTCTCAAACCCTGGCCCTATATCCCCGCGCCGATTGGTCAGGCCGCCAGCTCCGCGCCGCTCACAGAAGAACCGGAGAAGCGGAGTTTGCCCGAGGAATGGGGCCCCCGCGGCCCTGCTGCGCATGCTCGCTGGGAGGCTGCTTGGGCGTTCCAAGGGGTTGGCTCCCCCGCCGGGTGGCGCGCCCTCCCGGCGGCGGCGCGCGGGCACGGGGCTCGCTCCCGACAGGGCAGGTGGGGGCGGGGAGCGGGCTCTAGGGTTGTGGTGGCCTGAGGCGCCTGGACCGCGAGGTCGACGCCTGTGGCTGCGGCAGCCGAGGCCAAAGGACCAGCCGCGGCTCGGTCTCCGGAGAGGGAGGGCTCCGCTGCCGCCGCCGCCCGGCCGGTGCCCGGTGAGCACGGGCCCCAGCGGGCCGGGGAGGGTCCCGGGTCCTACGGCGTGGCCGCGCCTCCGGCCAGGCCTCCCCGGGGGTCCCGAGGGCTGCTGAGGCTGGAAGGGGGGGTGGTCACCCGGCTCCGGGTCCCGGCGCTCAGGCCGCCTCCTTGTCCTTCACCCGAGACTCGTCTCCCTTCTCCTGCTCCTCCTTCGCCCCAACCCAGCAGACCCCGGACTGAGACCCGACACCGCCAGAAAGGGAGCCCCCCCCGTTCGCCCCCTCCGCACCCTCGCTCTGCGGTGGCGTCCGCACCGGTGCTGGCCCGCGCTGGCCCCCACCCCAGCCGCGTCCCGCCTGCGCGTTCTGTAGGTCCCAGTGACCTTGCACTTTTTGCTGCTGTTACACCCCTCCTTCCACTTCTGATTGCGCAGATTGCCTCTTGTGACTTGCAAACTTTTGGGACTTGAGAAATATGCTCCCCATGCATAACTTGTGCCTGTGGACGTAGATTGCTGGGAGAGAAGTTCAAATGTCCTCCCAGGATACAGCCGCGTCGCCTCTACCTTTGTTCTGATTTCATCCTGTTGTGTTCTGTTCTTTCCGTTCCCAATGACTGTCGCTAACCCTGAAACTGATTTCGGGACCTGGTGGTGGGACCACAGTTTGAAACCCTTGTTTTAACAAACCTCCGTCTTTCTCAGCCTTTGCTTCTTGCCTCTGGGGGATGCTGAGTTCCAATAATCAGATTATTATGGTAACCTTCAACTCCCCCCCCCCCCCACAAAAGGTATATATATTTTTAATACTTTGGCATTTCTGCTTCTCAGGGCCAAAATCACTTTGAGGACTGGATTTGAATTTTCTGGTTTGATGCCATCAGGTTTATCTTGTTCCTTTTCCAAAGGCTCCTAGTCAGACTTGGAGAAGAGAGTGTGTGAGCTTGGGGCTGGAGCGTGGAGTGTTTATAAGGGAGAAGGAGACGATTTTTACTGGAGAGAGAAATAATTGAAGTTCAGCTTTAGGAAGATTAACCGGTTGGCACTGCGTAAGGAGAATTAGCCAGCCAGGCTGGATGCTGGATGGGAAGGCCATTGAGGAGTTGGTGAGGACCAAAGCCCTGGAGTGATGTTCAGTGGGAAGGCCACAGGAAGGTGATGTGACCAGGTACAGAGAATGAGATTTGAGGACACATGAGGCCTGATGAGGAAGGATTTAAAAAATAGCTAAGAGTCTGGGATGCTGGCTGGTTCGGTGGATAAGGCAGGGGACTCTTGATCTCCAGGTTGTGAGTTCGAGCCCCACATTAGGCACAGAGATTAGTTTAAAAAAAAAAGAAAGAAAGAGCTAAGATTCTGATCTGGTGACTGAAGGACTTGGGTCTGGAAGGACCTGGAGCCAGAATCTTCCTTCTGTGCCCTGTGCATCTCTCAGGTACTCAGGAGTGGGGTTCCCAGGGGACATACAGCAACAGCGATTGTTGGGCTGGGTGTGCTGCATCCAGAAGGCAGAGGCTGGAAATGCTGCTGAACATCCCTCATGGCACAGGACAGCCCCCTTCCCCCAAATGCCAGTGATGCTGAGGTTAAGAAGCCCTGCTTTAGGGACACCTGGGTGGCTCAGTTGGTTAACCGACTGCCTTCGGCTCAGGTCATGATCCTGGAGTCCCGGGATCGAGTCCCACATCGGGCTCCCAGCTCCATGAGGAGTCTGCTTCTCCCTCTAGCCTTCTCCTCGCTCATGCTCTCTCTCACTGTCTCTCTCTCTCAAATAAATAAATAAAATATTTTAATAAAAAAAAAAAAAAAAAAAAAAGAAGCCCTGCTTTAGAGCCCTGATTCCGAATCGCTGGGGGGAGGGGCGGTTGCTGCCACCTTCAACACCTCCCAGGAGCGATACCTGTATGTACGCACACACAGAGAGCACGCGTATTTCATAGGAAGGTTCACCAGTCAGTCAGTGCACACCTCTACCCCTCATAGCTCGATAGCGCCTGTGGGAGGGGGAAAGCAACGGGAGTCCCCCAGGAGCTTTTTCAAACATCAAGACCCCTGGGCCCAACAAATAACTCCTTGCGTGATGATTTACAGTTTATGGGGAAACTTTTCACATACAGCATCTCATTCACCACTTTTCCTGTTTCACAGGTAAAATCAGTCCAGAGGATTGATGGAATTTGCCCCAGGAGTCGCACTGAGCAAGTCAGCCGTAAGGACCAGAGTACTGGCGGATGGGGATGGCAGGTCTCGCTCTCTGTGCCTGAAGGTAATTCTGTTGATCCCCTGTCAGCTGCCGAGTGAGGCTCAGACGGTCAGGACCTTCCGGATGAGCTCTTGCCTGAGAGGCTCCCGGCAGTCTGGATTCCCGTGGGTCTCTTAGGTGTGTCAGGTTGACACTGAGCCCTTTGGGACCACACGCAGGAAAGCAGGATCAGTGGGCAGTTGAGTGTTGGCTCAGAATTGCTCTGTGTGTCTCAGTCCTGGGGGAGGAGAGAAGAGAAGAGAGTGAGGAAGCAAACCGCAAGGCTTTCCAACCTTCCGTGTACCTCTGCCCAATTTAAAATACTCGTCACTCGGGGCGCCTGGGTGGCTCAGTGGGCTAAAGCTTCTGCCTTCGGTTCAGGTCATGATCTCAGGGTCCTGGGATCAACCCCCACATTGGGCTCTCTGCTTGGCAGGGAGCCTGCTTCCCTTCCTCTCTCTGTCTGCCTGCCTCTCTGCCTGCTTGTGATCTCTGTCTGTCAAATAAATAAATAAATAAAATCTTTTAAAAAAATACTCATCACTCAATATATCTTGAGTGAGTAAAAATTAAATACTACAAAACAAACACGAGGACCCAAGTATTGACCTCAACGCAATGATCATCCAGAGTAAAAAAAATGCATTTGAAGTCCACCCACGATAAATAGACATATGCATGGCAGGGGAAAGTTTCGTAAAGTCATACCCGCTTGTATTGCATGCAGTGCAGATTGGCAGAATTTTAAAGATTGCGGACTTGAACCAGGGATGACAGGGCCAATGACCCAGGCAATTAGAAAAGCAGAACCTTAGACCAAAACAAAAGAAATAAAGTTGTCTCAGACAGATGTGGAATGAACATGTATGGAAGCTTTTACTTAACTCATTAACCAAGGAACCAGAAAGATCTAATAACCCATTTGCAAAAGAATCCAGAGAAGATTCTGGAAGATGACAAATACTGAAATGTGCAGCTGGAAGCAAAACTGGCTTTTTCTTCGGGCAGAAGAATTATTTACATGTACTTATTTGCATGGAGAGAGAGTTTATTGCCCACAGACTAGAATAGTTTTGCATTCATCTTGGTTATCTACGCTGTGCAGAGCTGTCCCAATAGCTCAGGCTGGAAGCCCGTAACCCGGAAGGATGTGTTCTAGACAGCGCCCAGTTTCCGCTGGGGCGCAACGTCCTTTACAGTCTCATAACCTCAGTGAAAGATACTTCTGATCAGGGAATGAGGCTGGTCTCATTAGATTTGGCCTGATTGCTCGCATAGGTATGAGCATGTTAATTCACCGTAAAGGCCCTCTTGAGTTTGCTTTGCTGAAAGGAACCTCAGATGGGATTTTTAGAAGTCTGGTATTTGCTGTCCCAAGGTACGGAAGCCGTGCTAAGCTCTCTCCGCCACATTTCACTTACACTGCTTAGGAGTTTGAGCAAATTCCTGTCTGTGTTCTTGAGGTTCCCCGAATAGCTCAAGGTATGTGAAATACATTAAAATGTTATAGGATTGGGGCGCCTGGGTGGCTCAGTGGGTTAAGCCTCTGCCTTTGGCTCAGGTCATGATCTCAGGATCCTGGGATCGATCCCCGCATCGGGCTCTCTGCTCAGCGGGGAACCTGCTTCCTCCTTTCTCTCTCTGCCTGCCTCTCTGCCTACTTGTGATCTCTGTCTGTCCAATAAATAAATAAAATCTTAAAAAAAAAAGTTACAGGATCGTCTCAGAAAAGATGAAACCATAACTCTCCTGCTGATACAAAATAAACAGATGTTATGATTTTATTTAACACATGAATAAGGGAGCATGTACAGTGGGACAGATTAAGTGAGATCATGTATATAAAATGCTTCCTGTGGGGCCTGACACACACACAAAAAGAAAACCCTTTAAATCCTTCTTAGGGACGTCACTTAGTGACTGACACCTTTCTCCAGGGCCTCTCCTCAAGTGTTTCTCAAAGCACAGTCCATGGTCTCCCAGAGCCTCATGGGGAGCTTGCTAAAAATCCAGATTCTTGAATCCCTCTCCAGATCCTCTGTCCGAATTTCAGATGGAAATCCAAGCATTTGTATTTTTATCAAGTGCCCCGGGGAATTCTTAGAAAGGCCAGAATTACACATACAACAGTTATAATAAAACTTGCACGAAAAGTGTACTTAGCTCATTGTATGGATTCACTCTTTCTCTTCTATTTCATTTTTAAAATTCTATTTCATTTTTTAAAACACTGATCTCAAGTAGGTTTTCCCAGCCTTGGCTCTGTTGGCATTTTGGACCAGATGCTTCTTTAGCGGGTGTTGGAGAAGCCACCCTGGGCACTGTAGGATGTCGGGCAGCATCCTTGACCTGGCCCGGTAGATGCCGGTAGCACGCCCTGCCTCCCAGTGGTGACAACCAAAAATGTCTCTGGACATTGTCGGGTGTCGCCTGGGAAGCAAATCACCTTGACCGACAACCACAGTCTGAACCCACTGCACTGATACCTATAGGTCAGAATGCTCAGTGTGAAAAGAACCACTTTTACTGATTTTACCAGTTGAGGCCCTGAAGGCGGACACAGGCGTCTCGAATGAGGACTGTCTTTATCCGCCGGCTCTGGGTCACAGGAACCGAGGATTCAGCCTTGGTTCCTCTGCTGGGACACGACAGAACAGCGGATTCTAACCGAGGGGCTTTTTTGGAAGATAGACTGGGGCAGTGAGTGCAGACCCTTTCCCGGCCAGTGGCCGCCACGTCCTTGTGTCTGGTAAATAGAAAATACTGTCGTCACTGTCCTAAAGATTTTATTTATTCATTTGACAGAGAGAGAGAGACAGCGAGAGAGGGAGCACAAGCAGGCGGAGTGGGAGAGGGAGAAGCAGGCTTTCCCCTGAGTGGGGGCTTGATCTCGACCTGGAATCATGACCTGCCTGAGCTGAAGGCAGGCGCTTAACCACTGAGCCACCCAGGCGCCCACGCTGTAAGATTTCCACTGGGAATCTCCTTGCGGTCCCTGGTGAGGAGGAGCCGGGAGGCCAAACAGGAAATGGCGAGCGAGCCCGAGCGTGGCAGGGGCTCCATGCTGCCGGCACAGCCAGGCCCAGCTCCACGGCCGCAGGCAGGTGGCTTGTGGAACACCCTCCTCGCCCCAGCCTCCAGGGTCCCACTGCGCCTCCCACGGGCCAGATCAGCCAGAAGTCGCTGGGATGAACCATAAAACAGCTGGTTTGTAGGGACGCATCGGTGCAGCTGACTCTGAAGGCAGCTCTGAGCATCGGCTTCCTCTGCAAGAGGGAGAAGCAAGAGGTGCTTCTTACGTCTTACTGTAGCCCAGGGCACAGGGAGGCACCGCGTTAGCTCCACACCAGCTGGGCCTGGGCTGGAGTCTTGGCTCTCCCTAGCCATGTGGGCCTAGGCGACTCACTTAAGGCCCCAGAAGTTGAGTGGGGCTGGTGGTGACGCTTGGCAAGAAGATTGCTGGGTCACTGGACTGGAGGTATGGGCTGATGCCAAAGGAACTTTGTTCCTGGCTCAGGTCCCAGGTCCCAGGATGGACGGCGAGGCTGGACCGGAGGGTATCTCCCCCCACTCTCTCTCTCTCACCCTACTCAGGAGGCCCCTGTCACTTATTTTCTCTGTGAACTCCCACTTCGTCTGTAAGTTTGACACTTGGGTTTTCAAGAGTCTTTTGAGTTAATTTTAGACTTTATTTTTTAAAAAAGATTTTATTTATTTATTTGACAGAGAGAGATCACAAGTAGGCAGAGAGGCAGGCAGAGAGAGAGGAGGAATCAGGCTCCCCGCTGAGCAGAGAGCCCGATGCGAGGCTCGATCCCAGGACCCTGGGATCATGACCTGAGCCGAAGGCAGAGGCTTAACCCACTGAGCCACCCAGACGCCCCTAATTTTAGACTTTAAAAGCATTGCAAAGGTAGTGTGAAGAATTCCCACATACCCATCACCTGGTACCCCCAATCATCAGCCTCTTACCCGATGCTGCGTGGAGAGCGAAGCTAGGATATCAACATGGTACAGTTCTCTTTGCCTACACTGTTGGCGTGACTCCGATTTCTCCAGCTTGTCCCCAACATCCTTTTTCCGTCCCACCATCCCATATGGCATTTAGCTGCTGGGTCCCCTCAGCACTTTCCAGTCTGTGACAGGTCCTCACCTTGCCCTTGTCCTTGATGACCTCAGCGGTTTTGAAGTGTTCTGGTCACTTGTCTTGTGGACTGTCCCTCGATGTGCCTTGTCTGATTGAAGTGGAGGTGTGCACTTGGGGCAGGAGTATCCCAGAGACTGTGGGGTGTCCTCGGTGCATTCCATCAAGGACGTCATGGTGTTGACATGTCTTATGACCGGCGGAGTCGGCCTCGGTGACCCGGGGTGTTCGCAGGATTTCCCCTCCGTCGTTACTGTCTTTCCCTTTGTAGTTAATATCCCAGAGGGAATGTCTTTGAGGCTCTGCGGGTCCCACAATAAGGATTTTTAATGTCCTCGAGTGTTGCTCATTTCTCTCTTCCGTCATCTGTGTTACACTTTCATTTCTCGTGTGACTGTCACAGGAGAGTTACGGGGTAACAGACAAATGACAGCTTGTCTCCCGTTTCCCCAGGTACCGAGTTCATGCACATTGTCCACAATTTCAAGAAAAAGAAGTGGAAGGAGAAAGTAAATGACTGCTCTTCCTACTTTTAACATTTTGAGATATTTCTTCCTAGGTATTTAAGGCTTTGGGGTTTTGTTTTTGTTTTAAAAATTTTATTTATTGGGGCGCCTGGGTGGCTCAGTGGGTTAAGCCTCTGCCTTCGGCTTGGGTCATGGTCCCGGGGTCCTGGGTTCCTGGGATCAAGCCCCGCATCGGGCTCTCTGCTCAGCGGGGAGCCTGCTTCCTCCTCTTTCTCTGCCTGCCTCTCTGTCTGTTTGTGGTCTCTGTCAAATAAATAAATAAAATCTTTACTTTTATTTTTTTAAAGATTTTATTTATTTATTTGACAGAGAGAGACACAGTGAGAGAGGGAACAGAAGCAGGGGAAGGGGGAGAGGTAGAAGCAGGCCTCCCGCTGAGCAGGGAGCCCAGTGCGGGGCTCGATCCCAGGACCCCGGATCATGACCTGAGCCAAAGGCAGCCTCCTAATGACTGAGCCACCCAGGCGCCCCAAGTTTTGTTTTGTTTTGTTTTAATTATTTATTTAGGAGAGAGAGAGCGTGAGCAGAGAGGAGAGGGAGAAGCAGGCTCCCTGCTGAGCAGGTAGCCCGACATGGGCTCTGATTCCAGGACCCCAGGATCATGACCTGAGCCACCGAGGCACCCCATTTTTTTTTTGTTTTTTTGAGGCCATGAATACATGAAATCAGTCTGTGACCTACAACTCTGAGCACAGCCTCCAGAGGCAGAGGGAGAGGCCCCACCGGGTCCAAGCTGCACTTGGGTTTGTTTTTGGGAAAACCTTGGCTTAGAAAAGATGGTATTTGCAGACTTTGTTCACTGCATCTGCTTTCTAAATGTTAAGTTTTGTAAATACAAACATTTTGGGAAATCTTTGGTTATTTTTGCTTCATGGAAGAACTCCCACGTTCTTGTTTTGGAAGCGGTCGTGTGGGGCCGCTCTTCCACCGAGGACGCAGTGCGCGGGCCCTAAGGAGCAGCACCGCCACCCTGCGGCCGCCGGGAGCATTGCGGGCTTCTCAATGCGCGCGGCGCCGGTTCCAGGCCGGCCTTACGGAATGATTGGATCCTGGGCTGGGGCTCCATTGGTCTGCAGGTGGGGGCTCCCACCGTAAAGTGGGGCGAAATCGCAAAGGACATGTTGATGCGACGTGTGTGTCACGGAAAACAAAATGTCTGTCCAGAGCTCTGACCCAAAAACGGACAGAGCTGTGCGTCTAAGGGGCAGGATTATGGGGCGTTGACTAGGAATTCAGTTCTTAACAGTTTAAACAAATTTTTGTATCGTTTTTATGATATAATCTTCCCAACCTCCACAGTCTCCTAATATGCAATCCCTCTTCCTGATGAGGAAACCAAGCCCAGTAGGGAAGGGCCTGCTTAGGGTGTAGAAGACCGGTTTTCGGGGCACCTGGTGGGCTCAGTCAGTGGAGCGTGCGGCTCTTGATCTCAGAGTTGTGAGTTTGAGCCCCACGTTGGGTGTAGAGATGACTTTTAAAAAATCTTTAAAAAAAGGAAAGAGAAAGAAAACTATTTTTCATTCTAGTGACCCTGGGGACCTGAGTCCCTATAAGGATATTTTCTAAGCAGTTTTATTGAGATCTGATTTACACGCATACAACTCCCCTATGAAGAGTGTATATATAGGGACGCCTGGGTGGCTCAGTTGGTTAAGCGGCTGCCTTCCGCTCAGGTCATGATCCCAGCATCTTGGGATCGAGTCCCACATCGGGCTCCTTGCTCGGCAGGGAGCCTGCTTCTCCCTCTGCCTCTGCCTGCCACTCTGTCTGCCTGTGCTTGCTCGCTCTCTCTTTCTGACAAGTAAATAAATTAAAAAAAAAAAGAGTGTATATATAGCTCACTGTATTCTGTGTATCCACGGAGTCCAACAACCATCACCACAATCATTTTCACATTTTCATTACCCCAAAAGCCCCACACCCCTTAACAACACTTCCAAATCTCCCCCCGCCCCCAGTCCTATGCAGTCACTCATCTACGTTCCATTTTGGTGGATTTGCCTGTTCTCAACATGTCATATGAATGGAGTCATGTAGTATGCCATCTTTTGTGTCTGGCTGCTGCTGCTTTTTTTTTTTTTAAAGATTTTATTTATTCATTTGTGAGAGAGAGAGAGAGAGAGAGAGCACAAGCTGGGGGTAGAGACAGAGAGGGAGAGGAAGAAGCAGACTCCTCACTCGATCCTGGGACCTGGAGTTCATGACCTGAGCTGAAGGCAGACGCTTTACCAGCTGAGCCCCCCAGGCGCCCCATGCCCAGCTTCTTTGACTAAGCATGATGTTCTCAGCGTTCATCTGGCACATGCCAGAACTTGATTCCTGGTTATGGCCGAATAATATTCCGTTGTATGGACGGACCACACATAGGCCTGCGCAGGTGGTTCCGAGGGAGAATTCGGTGTACGGATGGACCCAGCTGGTGCCGACCCTGCACAGGGGGCTGAACGAGAGAGCGGTTGGTGTCCACAGAGCTGGCAGGCAGCCTGCAGATAGTCGGGCTGAGAAGGAAGGAGTGTGGGCCGACCTTCCAAAGTCGGACTGTTGAGGGAAGGAGGGGCTTTGGGTAGGTCTTATTCTCAGACACAGGAGACCGAAGAACCTTGGTGGTCCCCATGCAAAGAATGCGGAGGCAGAGAGCATTGATGACCAGAGAGATCAGGACATGAAGGGTGGAGAAGGGGCCTCAGAGGGGAGGGGAGCTATACCAAGGGAACTGGGGGGAGACAGTTTATTTCCAGGTCAGGAGAAAATATGTATGCCCCCTTCATCCAGATAGTGAAGAATGGTAAGAGCTTATGGAAAGATCCATCCTCAGAGGGTAAACCGTGAAGCAGATAAAATGGTTAAAGTCCGCATCCTGGAGAGAGAACTTCAGCTTATTTGAAATCTGCCTTTTCTGCACAACCTCATTCCCCAGTGATGTTAGGTAAATGGAACATTACTACATGTAGTTTGTTACAGATTTGTGTGCATGTGGTAAAACATATATCACAAAAATTTACAGCTTAGATCATTCTGACCCTCACACTGGCATGCCACCATCGCCCCCCTCCACTGCCAGAATGTCTCATCATCGTTCCAAACTGAAACCACAGCTCTCCATCCCCTCCGCCCTGCAGCCGCCACCCCGATTCTGCAGCCATGAATTTGACTAGTGTAGGGACTTTACAGAAGTGGAATTATATGCATTAGTTTTTTTGTGACTGGCTTATTTTATGTTGCAGACTTTTTGCCTTTTTTTTTTTTTTTTTTAAGATTCAAGAGAGAACACAAGCAGGTGGAGCAGCAGGCAGAGAGAGAAGCAGGCTCTCTGCTGAGCAGGGAGCCCGATGAGGGGCTCAATCCCAGGAGCCCAGGATCGTGACCTGAGCCGAAGGCGGACATTTCACTGACTGGGCCCCCCAGGTGCCCTCGTTACACGGGCCTTAATTCTCACTGCCATCCTTCATACTTAATTTTTTTGTTCTTCTTGGTGGATTACCAGCCCATTAAGCATGATCAGCTGAGGGATTTAACATTTCTATCTCATGGCCCCTGAAGTTCAGATGCACTTTGATACTGTACATCTCACAACCTTTTCTGTTCCATCCATCAAAAAGCCAAAACCCACCAGGTTCAGTCACCTTCCAAGAGTACCAGTTACTGCTGAGTAACAAATGACCCAGATATCACTGGCTTAAGATAAGTTTATTATTGATGAGTATCCCATGAGGTGGGTGGGCTGTTCCCATGGCCGCCGTGCAGGACCGCACAGGTGGGGGGTCTGCTGGACCGCACAGTGCAGGATGCTTTTCCTCGATGCCCGGCGGTGCTTCCTGCCCGCACGTGGCTGCTCACACGGATTCCTAACTGGGCGTCTCCTGAGGGTGAGGACTTTTTTTTTTTTTTTAAGATTTTATTTATTTATTTGACAGATAGAGATCACAAGTAGGCAGAGAGGCAGGCAGAGAGAGAGAGGAGGAAGCAGGCTCCCTGCTGAGCAGAGAGCCCGATGCGGGGCTCGATCCCAGGACCCTGAGATCATGACCTGAGCTGAAGGCAGAGGCTTAACCCACTGAGCCACCCAGGCGCCCGAGGGTGAGGACTTCTAAGCCCACAGCTTGCTTCCGCCACACTCAGCAAGTCTCAGAGCGAGGGACCTGTCTGGGCTGGAGCCTGTCCAGATTCAAGACCACATTGCAAGGGGGGCCTGCATACTTGATGGGAGGATTTGTGGTCATTAGACCATCTACATTCCGAGACCCCTTAGTGGGTGAGATGGTAACCATCACACCAATCCAAGTTCAAAGTCATTGCCAGACTCCTGCTTTTCAGCAGATGATGGGGGTGTGGGGGGGTGAGTTGGGAGTGGCCAGAGTTCACCTTTGGTTGTGCTGAAATTTCTTCCGTATCCTTTGAGGGGTGTGCATGTTAGAAGCCTTTTATGCAGAACTTGTATTTGAGGACATCTCACCGTCTTCTGACTCTGGGGTACCCGTGACTCCGGGTCCTGTTCCTGTGGAATGTGGGGGCCCTTAGTCATGCCAATGACCTCTGGTTTGGAGGAGGCCAGCCTTCGGCATCTGATGGTCTGAGGCCGATGGCGTGTCGGGGTCCCCACAGCATCCCCTCTTGTCCCGCGTGTGGCGGGGACCCAGGGCTGGGCCTGTAGGAGTGTGTGTGCTGTGTGGATGGTGACCACAGTGCTTCCCCGGGCCGGAGTTGTCCCAGCCCTCTGCAGAAGGGAGGGCCCGCCCCATGCACCCTTGTTCCTGCAGGCTGGAGGCTGCTGGGACGCAGATAAGCACCAGCCGGCTGGGGTGTGGGACCCGGAGCACGGGGACCACAGTGCGCGGGGAGCCGGAGCGCCCCAGCCCTGGCGGGCTGCTGGCCTCAGGCCAATTTGCGAGGGGGGCGTGGCAGTCCAGGGGCGGGGCTTCCCGCTGTCACCCCTTTCTGCCTAGAGCATCTTTGCGCAAACACTGGGTCCTGCTGGGGCCGGTCTCCAGGGGTCCACGTGTCCCAGCCCCGCCGCACTGCGGTGTGGGGCAGGATGGGCAGGACAGAAAAAGGTGGCACGGGAGGAGTGAGCGTTGGAAAGTCCAGGGCATGACACGGGAGGGCAGCACAGCCAGGATTCTCAATCAGGTGGCCCGGGACCTGGAAGATTTCCTTGAATCTCGCCACCACCTCCCACCCCAAACCCCCGTGATGGGCTTCTCCGCTGCCCTGGGATGGGCAGGTATGTATGGCGAGGTGGGGCGGAGATGAGGCACCCCTCTGAGCCTTCAGCCTTGGCTCTTAGTGGGGTACTGGGGCCCCACTTAGGCTGACCAGGCTTTGGGGAGCTGAATCTGAGCCCCAAACCAGGGAACTCCAGAGCAGGAATGGCGACACTGGAAACGAGGGTAACAGTTCACAAATGAGGAGCTGAAATATGCAGTCTTGCTTTTTCTTAACGAGAGTCAGGGGAGACTGAGCCATTTACCCACCAACCAGACCCTCAAGAAAGCAAGGAAGTTCAACCCACACTGGTACCCAGGGCCCCATCTCCAGGCTAGCTCCACCCCTGTAACACATCCTTTCTGCTTCTCCAGCCCAGAAGCCAGGGGTCCTGGAGTGACTGTGGATTCTCTGCACACCTCTACCGTCCCGTCCCCTCCTGGCTGAGGTAGCGCCAGCCCCGGCTCAAGCACAAGATCACTGCCCTCCGGGCGTCCTGGCATCTCCCGAGTGCTGTGTGGTCTAGGGCCTCCGGCCCAGGCTGGGGGACAGATCAGGTTGTGAGTCCAAAGAGTCCCACCTCTCGGAGCCAGGAGTCCCCTTTGTGGTCTGCAGAGCACACGTGGGTGCCCGGCTCGGTCTCCCTGTGACAGTGTCAGGAGCAGGGACACCGGGTATCCTGGGAGGGTCCGGGGCCGGAGCCCATGACCCGCGTGCTGGTCTCTGAGGCTTGGTGCTCAGGAAGGCCAGTTACCGTCATCCTGGATGAGGCACACCAGGTCCTGTGTGGGGTCGGGCTCTGGAACCCCCTCGACCCGACTCCCGGCTCTGCACTTCATGGCCGTGTTGGCCTCAGTGTCCTCATCTCTACACTGGGTCAATAAGGATGATCAACTATTATAACATGGGGCCAAATTAAATGGGAGACCCCGTGAAGATGCGTCCCACCTTGCTCAGCACCTACAGGCCTCTATTTGTAGAAGCTCATGGTCCACAGAGCCTCAGTCTCCCCAAGAGCCCCCGGAGAGCCTGGCCTGTGGCACATTTTACAGATGGGAAAGTGGCATTTGGGGAGGGGACGTCACCAGACCGCAGCTGCCTGAGAGGTCACAGAGGAGCAGAAGCACCTACCCGGGCACTCCAGCTCCCTGCAGGACTCTCCCCAGCCTTTCAGCCCCCTCTGGCTCTACCTCCAGCCCACATCCATCTTCCTGAGCCCCAGGTCCAAGGGGGCCTCCACTGATGGATTTTGCCTCCTTCCTTAGGACGGAGCCCCTGGACTGCCAGGTTCCTGAGCAGGCAGGAGGAGGAGGACGAGAACTCCACCTGCTGGGTCCTGAGCGTGGCCGCAGGGACGGGCCATCATCCCAGAATGCCCCTGCCGGAGCCCAGTGAGCAAGAGGGCGAGAGTGTGAAGGCTGGCCAGGAGCCGTCCCCGGAGTGCCCTGAGCCAGGCACCGATGTTGTCCCTGTAGCGCCCACGAAGCCCCAAGAATTCTCCGAACTGGTCCTGCTGACGGCCTCCACGGAGAACGTGGATGGGGTGGACTCCCAGCCAGAAGGAGGGCACTGTGTCCTGTCCCTGGAGATGTCCAGTCCTGATGCACTGGCCAGGACCCCCCAGATCCTGCCAGTGGAGGAGCAAGTGGGGGCAGTCCAGCCAACCCCCCAGGCCCTTGAGCAGAAGCTCAACAAGCCAGACACAGGTGAGTTCCAGGCCTACTGGTCCTGGCCCAGTGGCCTTTGTGGGCCTGTGCGCTCAGACATAGGCCCTGTGGACCCTCTTTCTGGGGGGTGGACTTGGGGTCCCATCTCTGCTTGGAGCCAAGCATCCTTGTCTCTAACCAGGACTCTGTGTCTGGCTGGTATGATGATCTCAGGGCATCATCCCAGCACATCCCCCCCATGCTCCCATCCATGCCCTTGGCCTCAACACTTGCTCCATTCCAGCCAACTCAGCCCTCTCTTTTCCTCTGCAGCCCCCAAGCCCCTGGAGTTCCTGAGGACCCCTTTCGGGGGCCGCCTCCTGGTGCTCGAGTGCTTCCTGTACAAGCAGGAGAAGGCAGTGGGGGACAAGGTGTACTGGAAATGCCGCGAGCACTGGGAGCTGGGCTGCCGGGGCCGGGCCATCACCCGAGGCCCGCGGGCCACAGTGATGCGGGGCCACTGCCACCCGCCTGATGAGGAGGGCCTGGAGGCGCGGCGCCGGAGACAGAAGCTGCCCAGCCCGGCCCTGCCTGAAGGCTTGGGGGGTTCAGATGGCCCTGGGGGCCGACCAGAGGAGCCGCTGGAAGGGGTGGGCCCGTGGCTGTGCCCTGAGGAGCCGGAGCCCACCCCTGGGTTGGTGCTGAGCAAGCCAGCTGCAGAAGAGGAGGGGCTGCGAGCTGTGTCGCTGCTGAGCTTGCCCCCCAAGAAACGCCCAACGCTGGGGATCGGTGAGTGTCCCGTGCCCGGCCTCCACTCTGGGGCAGGCAGGAACCCAGGGGTCCTTATCTGTGCCCAGATGGAAACGTGGGGTCCCCCGTGGTTTGTAATGCGCTCTAAGTCAGCATGGCCGAAAGATAGAAACGTCCCAGAAATCATCAAACCTGGGGGACAGAACTAGTGCTCCAGAACCACGGGGCCCAAGTCCTTCTGGAACTTTCTGATGTAGCAGGGTCTGGTGCAAGGCCCAGAAACGTGAGTTTGAACAGAGCGAGGTGGTCCTGGTGGCCCAAGACATTAGGGGAGGTCAGTGTAGGGGAGAGCTTTGGACCAGGTTCAGATCACAGCCGCCCCCCCCAAGGTTCAGCACAGGTGCTGAAGCTCGGGGGTTTCGGGGGCTGTCCAGGTTGGGGCATTGCTCCAGTGCAGGGGGGTTGAGATGCTTGATGGGCTGGAAGCGCTCGGCACCAGTCCCATGTGTGGTGGCACCCAGTGCGCGGTAGCTGAGGTCTTCTTGGTGGCTTTTATTACCAGCAAGGGGGAGCTGGGCTTGTCCCAAGGGTTGGCTCCCTCCTGACCCAGATGTGAGGGTTTAAGGACTTAGGGCTCCTGCTGTGCTGGGTACTGGAGCGGGGGAAGAGGTGGGGTGGGGGGAGTCAGGGAACATGTGTTTTTTACTGTCTTTTTAAATTTTTTTTTATTTTTACTGTCTTTTTTAAAAAAATATTTATTTATTTGACAAAGAGGCAGAGATCACAAGTAGCAGAGAGGCAGAGAGAGAGGGGAAAGCAGGCTCCCCACTGAGCAGAGAGCCCGATGTGGGGCTCGATCCCAGGTCATGACCTGAGCTGAAGGCGGAGGCTTAACCCACTGAGCCACCCAGGCGCCCCAAATAAATAAAATCTTTAAAAAACTAGATAAAAGTTTCAAACAAACCTTAAAAAGAGTATGGACAGGAGTGTTACACCATGAGGTGTAACCACCCTGAGCTGGGGCCTCCCTGCTAACCTCCCAGAGAGGACCTACACCTTCTCCCTGGCTCCCTGGCGGGGAGGGCTGTCGGGGGAATGCCCAAGGGGCCCATGCACACCCGGCTCAGGGGAAGCCACAGTCGGCGTCCACATCAAGGGAAAAAACGCTTGGCCCCCCACGCTGCCCCAGACTCCTCTCCTCTGCCTGCCATGACTGCGCCGGCTTCCTCCCCCAGGAGAAGCCCGGCCCCTGGAGTTCCTGAGGACGTGCTATGGTGGCAGCTTCCTGGTGCACCAGTCCTTCCTCTACAAGCGGGAGAAGGCCGTGGGGGACAAGGTCTACTGGACATGTCGGGACCATGCGCTTCACAGCTGCCGCAGCCGGGCCATCACCCAGGGCCAGCGGGTGACCGTCATGCGGGGCCACTGCCACCCGCCCGATGTGGAGGGCCTGGAGGCCCGGCGACAGCAGGAGAAGGCCATTGAGACACTGCAGGCCCGGCCTGGGGGACCTGGGGGCCAAGCGGACAAGTTGCTCCGAGGCGTGGACGGCCTGCTCTCCCGCAGGGCGCCTGGGACCCTGACTCTCGCCAGAGCCCGGCCCAGGAAGCGCACAAAAGTCCATCCGGCCCAGCCCCAGGACCCGCAGGGATCCCCTGCCGAGGACCAGGACGAGGATCCAGGTGAGCCCTTCACACTGTTGGCCCAGAGCCCCCTCGGGTTTTGCTTCCTCAGGTCCAGGGAGGTAGGAGGAGACCCCAAGACCCTGAATTGCCGCTTCCCTCCCCCACTACCGCACCTGTCCCGTTTCTCCCCAGGAGGCCCTGAGTTCCTGAGGACCCCTCTGGGCGGCAGCTTCCTGGTGTACGAGTCTTTCCTGTACCGGCGGGAGAAGGCGGCGGGCGAGAAGGTCTACTGGACGTGCCGGGACCAGGCCCGCATGGGCTGTCGCAGCCGGGCCATCACCCAGGGCCAGCGGGTGACCGTGATGCGTGGCCACTGCCACCCGCCCGACCTGGGGGGCCTGGAGGCCCTGAGGCAGCGGGAGAAACGCCCCGGTACGGCTCAGCGGGGGAGCCCAGGTAGGACAAATTGTGGCCAGTGGGCCTTGGTGACAAGCAGGAGACCCAGACGGCCACCTTTCTCTCGGCCCTCCTGTGTGCTCCAGCAAACAGTGTCCCGTCCTTAGGGGAACACTCTGGAAGTGGATACAGCCCTCTCTGATTGCTCTCCCCTCCCCTCCCATCCCTCCCCTCCTCACCTCAGCCCTGCTCTGTCTGGGCAGGGCCCTTCCTGAGCTGCTCCGTCCAGGAGCTATGCTGCTCTTGCTTTGAGAACAGAGGCCCCCATCGCCTCCCTGCTGAACTCCAAGACCTGGCTCCCAGTTCTCCCCCTGCACCTGTCCCGTTTCTCCCCAGGAGGCCCTGAGTTCCTGAGGACCCCTCTGGGCGGCAGCTTCCTGGTGTATGAGTCCTTCCTGTACCGGCGGGAGAAGGCGGCAGGCGAGAAGGTCTACTGGACGTGCCGGGACCAGGCCCGCATGGGCTGTCGCAGCCGGGCCATCACGCAGGGCCAGCGGGTGATGGTGATGCGCAGACACTGTCACCCGCCCGACCTGGGGGGCCTGGAGGCCCTGAGGCAGCGGGAGCAGATCCCCAGCCCGGCGCAGAGGGCAGGCTCAGGTGCGGGTAAGCTGGTGCAGAGCGAGGCAGGTGCTGGGCCCCGGTCTCCCTGCTGGGACCTTCTGTCCTTGGCCCTGGGCCTCATGGGGTCTTGCCACCCATGTGTGGTGGTCTGTCCACAGCAGGAGCTCCCTAAAGGCAGGGCTGTGTATGGGCTCCGTCCTCGAGGCCGGTGCTGGTGTGGGACTGGCTGGCAGCAGAGAGAAACCCACTCAGCTGGAGGGAAGGGGGTGGGGGCACGATCTGCTACAGGACACGAAGTGCCCAGCACCCACTTACGGGGCAATGAGCCTGGACCTCAGGGACATTCTGTCTTCCCTCTCGGGTCCCTCTATTTTCCTCACTCCCCCTGCCCAGTTCTCTCTAGCCTCCCAGACCCCAGCATTGCAGGACCTTTCAATTCAGGGTCTTAAAAGCCTCAAGAGAGAGTTGATCAGTTGCCAGCTGGCAGAGGGGAGAGGGGACGTGGAGCCAGGAGGCTCCTGGTGCGTGGTCCCAGCTAGCCATGGGCCCTGCTGAGTGCCGTAGCCCAACCTTTGAGCCGGGTGCTTGCCAGCAAGTGTGGGGTCCCAGACAGGTAAGGAGGGGCATGCAGGAACGCAGGGCCAGCCTCCCGGGCAGCCCCACAGCCCTAAGATGGAGACAGCCAGTCTGTCCTCCAGAGTGTCAGGGCTGCAGGCCCTGGGGTGGCCGCTGGAGCCACAGCTCTGAGGCCCCAGAGCGGGGCTGGTCTGCAGGCAGAGAGCAGAGCGCCTCTGTGGGGGGGCTGCAGGCACAGAGGAAGCGGCTTCTGTTCCTGCCTCCCAGGCTCTGCAGCCTGCTTCCGAGCTGCCCCGTTCACATTGCCACATTCCTTCCAGGAACCCTCCAGCCTCTGGAGTTCCTGAGGACGTCCCTCGGAGGCAGGTTCCTGGTGTACGAGTCCTTCCTCTATAGGAAGGAGAAGGCGGCGGGGGAGAAGGTCTACTGGATGTGCCGGGACCAGGCCCGGCTGGGCTGCCGCAGCCGGGCCATCACGCAGGGTCAGCTGGTGACCGTGATGCGCAGCCACTGCCACCCACCCGACCTGGCGGGCCTGGAGGCCTTGAGGCAGCGGGAGCGTCTTCCCAGCATGGCCCCGCAGGCGGACCCAGGTGCAGATGGGGCTGGGGCCAGAGCGGGGTGGACAAAAGAGCAGCGGGGCTCGCGGCCCTCCCAGCCCATGGTGCAGACATCAGGGGACACGCACTGTCTGAGGGGCTTTGTGCCCTGGCCTTTCTACTTTTCCAGAGTCTTCTACCTCTCCTGTCTGCTAGAGCCTTCTCCAGAACTTGAAAGCACCCCTAGATCCATCCCCTTCTCATTCATGTCTTCTCCTTTCCTTTATCCTGAGGTCTTAACTGGTTACAGATCAGTCTCTTGAAAATCAGATGAGAAAACAGAGACTGCTCCAGAAGAGCGAGCCAATGCTTGTGTGTACACGCACCCATGCATGCATGCACACAGACTTGCACACATACATGCACACACACACGTGCAGATGAACACAAGAATACACACACGTACACATGCACGCACACACACGCACACACGTGCGTACACATGCATACTCATAAGGTTTTGTCAAGAACTAATTTTATTGAACTGAAAGTGGGTTCCCTTCACATAAACAGGATAGAAAACCAGTCATTAGGAAGCATTTTTGTGTTTCATATTAATTCATGTGAACAATAAGGGCCACATCTTAGAAAATACAAAAAATGAATCCAAGTTGTATAAAACAACCAAAAGAAATATGGCTTCTGCTCAAAAAAAAGGAGGTTTCTCGGAGAAAGGCAGTGTTTGGCATCAGTAAGAAATAGAAGTCGTGGGGGGCACTGGGTGGCTCAGTCGTTAAGCATCTGCCCTCAGCTCGGGTCAGGATCCTGGGGTCCTCAGGATCGAGCCCCGGGTTGGGCGCCCTGTTTAGCAGAGAGCTTGTTTCTCCCTCTGCCTGCTGCTCCTTCTGCTCATGCTCTCCCTGTCACGTAAGTCTTTTTTCAAAAGATTATTTATTTGCGAGAGAAACAGTGAGTGAGAGAGAAGGAGCTGGAGGGGGAGGGGCAGGTCTCATTAGTCCTGTTCTGAACGACGGGGCCGAATGCTGACTCTCAGGGTCCCCAATGGCTTCTTTCACCAGGCACAGGTAGTTTGGGGTGTTAGAAAACCAGAATTTCCAATGGCTTCCCCACTGGGGGGAAGCCTTCTACCCCGTCTTCCTTATCCTCAGGCCCGTGAAGTCATCATTACAAAGTGCCTGCCTTTGGCTGTAGCCGCTTCAACAAGAGAAGAGTTAACGGGCCCCCGGCCAGCTCAGTCAGTAGAACACGTGACTCTTGATCTCAGGGTTGTGAGTTCAAGCCCCACGTTGAGAAAAATAATAAGAAAGAAAAGAAAATCTTAAACAAGCGAAGAATTGTTAACCCATGGTTTCAACTTTCTTTCCTCAGCAAAGATGGAGCTTCCCCCGGGAGCGCCGCCGGGCGGGCAGCCTGGCTCTCCGCAGACGCGTGGGTAACTGTGAGTTGTCTCGCGCCCCCCAAGTCACCCCCCACACGTAGTGGCTTATGGCGACACTTACCCTCTCTCCCGGTGTCTGTGGGCAAGATGTCCGGAGTGGTTGGGTTCGTGGTTCTGGCACAGGCTCTCCCCTGAGGTTGGAGGGAAGCTGGGGGCCGGGGCTGCGGTCACCTGAAGGCCCCTTCGCGCCTCTGATGGCGACGGCGACATCTCTCTCCCCGCGAGACGGGGCCCGGAGGGGAGCAGCGGGTCTTCTCCCCAAGCGCGTGGGGGGTGCTCGCCGGGCCAGACGGAACCCGGGCCCCGGAACAGCAGGACTCGGCAAGGACAAGGACTGACATCACACAAGGGACATTATGTGTTCGCAGCAGAGTGAAGCCAGAAATCAGCACGAAGAAAGATGGGGAGCTCACAGGTATCGGATGGTCACCCCACTCCCGCGCACCCGGCGACCGGGACCTGGTCTGAGGGGAGCAGGATGGGGGCGCCGCCCTGCAGACACCCTCCCCGGAGCAGAGCACCGCTCCCGGCTGGAAAGACTTCCTTCAAGAAGCAAGATCTCCCGCCGCGGCTTCCGCTTCCACGCTACGACGCTAGGAAAAGAAGAAAGGAGCGATCCTAAAGCAGAAGGAGGGACGTGAGAAAGAACAGAAATGAATGAAATAGAGAAGAGAAAATGAAGGAGACCAGAAGCTGGCTCTTTGAAAGGATCAACAAAATCGACAAACCTTTAACTACATTGCCCCCAAAACTGGTTTTCATTTCTTTATTATTTTAATTTAACTTAATTTCTTTTCAAAATTGGTTTGTAAAGTTGTACGGAAAACTCAGGGGTGCCTGGCTGGCTCAGAGGGGTGTGTGACTCTTGATCTCCAGGTCGTGAGTTCAAGCCCCACCTGGGGTGTAGAGATTACTTGAAATAATATCATTATTTATATTTTTTAAGAATGTATTTATTTAGGGGGTGCCTGGGTGGCTCAATTGGTTAAGCTTCTGCCTTCAGCTCAGGCTATGACCCAGGGTCCTGGGATCATCCCACATTGGGCTCCTTACTCAGCAGGGAGCCTGCTTCTCCCTCTCCCTCTGCTGCTTCCCCTTTGTGCTCTCTCTCACTCTCTCTCTCTGTCAAATAAATAAATAAAAATCTTTCAAAAAGATGTGGGGCTCGATCCCAGGACCCTGAATCATGACTTAACCCACTGAGCTGAAGGAGATGCTTAACCCACTGAGCCACCCAGGCGCCGCCCCCTCAAATAAAATCTTAAAATAAAGATAGGGAAGACTCAAATTATTAAAATCAAGAGTTAAAAATGGGGCATTACTGCCTACCCTACAAGAAAAACCACACTCGCACGGAAGGGTCAGCCAGGATGAATTGAAAACGTTCCTAGAAAGACAGGCTACCAAGGCCGAATCAAGAAGAAATAAGAAAATCTGAGTAGACCTGAAAATCTGAATAAACCTGTAAAATGAATTAGTCATTTTATTTTTTTAAAGATTTTATTTATTTATTTGACAGAAAGAGATCACAAATAGGCAGAGAGGCAGGCAGAGAGAGGGGGGGAAGCAGGCCCTCTGCCAAGCAGAGACCCCTATGCGGGGCTCGATCCCCAGACCCTGGGATCATGACCTGAGCCGAAGGCAGAGGCTTTAACCCACTGGGCCACCCAGGCGCCCCTGAATTCGTCATTTTAAAGCTTCCCACCAAGAAAGGCCCCCAGGCCTTGATGGCATCCCTGGTTCCCTGTACCAGACACTTAGCCAAGAATTGACATCAGCCCTTCACAGACTCTCCTCAAAAGCGGACAAGGACGGAAAGGACTTCTGGGGAGATTGGAAAAGTCCTCGAAGTGGTTGTGGGGTTGGGCACGTGGCTGCGGACCTGCCGACCCCGCTGAGTCCTGCACTGACACGGCCAGCAGGCTGGCGTGGGAACGGCAGCTCAGTGAAGCTCTCTGATGACACCAGGAAGGAGGCGACAGTGACTTCCAGAACACTCTCACACCCTGCCGCTCTTGCTTTACTCTGCCCCCTAGAAGCCAGCTAGCACCCACAGCCCCCGCAAGGGGAATTGGACTCCTGCCCTCCGTCCCATCCCACATTCCCTGAGGGACATCAGAGAATTGTGGACATTTCCCAAACCCATCACCGTAATAAAAGAGACTTACCGCTTCTTGACAAAGAATCTTGAAAAGGCCACGTGCGGGTCCCAGCAGGTTCTGGCGCGGGAGGCAGGACCTCTCAGGAGTGTCTGTTTCCTCCCAGAACGTGCTAGTGTAGAAAGCCAGGCACCCCCAGACTGTGGGTTATGGGGCAACCTCCCCTTTTAAAGGAAACGGTGAGATGTGCGCCTGTGAACTTGTACAAAAACGACCTATAGCTGACGGTTATCTCTGGGGAAGAGGAAACTCTACATTGCCTACCTCTGCTGTGTTCGGATTTTTATACTGAATATGTGTTTCTTTGTAATCAGGTAGGTGGAAGGTACAAAATGGGACAGCAAGCTCCAGTGAGGCCAAGCTCCTCGCGACTTGAGCAGACGGACCTCGTGCATTGTGCACCCGGGCCCCTGGCCTTTCCCACCCAGTTAGAGCTTGCTTCACAAAAACCCTTTTCCACTCTTGCTAAGCGCTGGTGGCCTTCACTGCGAGAGGCTCCTGGGAGCGCTATTTGGATGGTGTCTCCGGAGTGGGCAGACGGGAGTGCCAGGAGCTCGCCCCTTGCAGGTGTACGCGACCTGGGGCAAGGTCCCGGCCCACGAAAGAGCTGAAGAAGCTTCTTCCCACAAAGACGCCTCTTTGCTGCTCTGCTGCTCCGAGCCATGAACACCCGTCCGTTGTCAGGGCACATGACTCTGCCAGGGACAGTCCAGTCTGGTGGGGCCGCATTTGAAGTTGCTGCTGCTTCCCACTGAGCTGCCCTTCCGGAGCGACCTCCGCATGGGTTTCCCCAGACAGGTGCGGGGTGGGGGGGGCAGGGGCGGCCGTCTGTGCCCCTGGGCCTCCCGCCGCCGGGCTGCAGCCACCCCTCACCATAGCAGAGCCGGCCAAAGCAGAGGCCTCACCACAGCCTCCGTTGGAGCTTCTCTCCTTTGCTGTCTTCCAACTTAAATCCAGGGTCGCCGTCCCCATAGTAGGTGTCGTTCCTGACCTCGGGAGCCAGCCTGGATGTTGCCAGGAAGCCGGCCTGGGGCAGACACTACCCGGCCGGCGCTGCCTGGGTGGTCCACACCTGTCTGATGCAGGAGGAGGGGTGGGCCCGATGGCGGTGGAGTGGAGCCCCATCCCCTTCTCCCGCCTGGTAGCGTTGCGGCGGGCCAGCCTGACGGCCAATGAGAAGGAGGTCCCGAGGCGGCTGCTTGCTAACTGGGCCACAGCCTTGACAGTGAGCGTCCTTGCGTCCATGCTCTAATCCGTGCATAATTGCGGGGGGAGCACACCGCAGGCCCCCTCTTTCCTGCCAAGCTGGCCATGGGGCCTGCTGTCCGGCTATGGGATAGCAACAGCTTGGGACGTCACCCCCTCCCGCCGTCCCTCTGCTTATAGATTTCCTGCCAGTAAACCCTGTTTTATATCTCACCGTGTAGAACTGGTATGTGCGTCCACATTGGCCACCACGAAGCCACGCGTACCGTGTCTCAGTGCCATGAGGTCAGGAGTGATAGAGTTTGGTTGAGCATCCCCAGAAGAGACCCCCACGCAGGAGGCAGTGCCAGCTCACCTGGCCCCCATGTGGGCTGGACCAAGAGCAGGTGGGGCTTCTCTGGAGCCGTTGGTGAGGAGGTCTGCTCCCGGCCTGCAGGGGTTGCTGCGGCCCCTGCTGGCCACGACCCTCCTGTCTCTGAGAGGCCTTGGTTCTCTGTGGCTGCCCCTCACCCTGAGCCCCGTCTTTCTCATGGACTGGGGCAAGCTTAAAATGGAAATGGCTCCCCCAAGGGCAGGGCAACTTAGACCCTCAGTTCAGAGCGGGCTCCCTTCCCCGGCGAGTCGTGGCCCATCAGCTGAGCCAGTTACCAGCTCCCCGGGGCCCTCGCCCCGCAGCCTTGGCAGCAGTCCCCCTCCCAGGCGGGAGCTGTCTGCCGGAGGACCCCTCAGCAGAGGACACTCTACACAGGGGCTAGGTTTTGAGGAGTGCTCTTGGCCATGAAGCCCGCTGCCCTGCGACAGTGAACTGCCCAGGGCCAAGGCCAAAGACACAGCCCTGTGGGATAGGACACCCCAGTCCTGGGTCCATCTTTGTATCACAAGGACGCATGCCCACAGGAGGTGCCACCGTGGCTCAGCCCCTCTGTGGACGGGATGCCTCACATGGCCATAAGGTGCTCCTATGAGAAGCACTGAGTCCCGATGGCCGGGACCCCCTGTAAGGCCAGTGGGACCTGCTGGCTGTGCAGTCTCCCCAGCCGGCTCTCGGCAAGGACAGTGACTTCCTGTGTCCCACGTCCCATGCCCCTCAGCTTGGCCAGGCTCCAGGATGCAGCACAAGGAGAGTCAGAGTCACAGAGGGACACAGGCTTCTCCTCGCCCCTGGACGTCCATGCCGACGTCCCCTTGTGCTTGTCCCTTCCTCTGCTCCTGCGCGGACTTCAGAGGACGGATGGTCCGTGTTGCTTGGCCTGAGGACACCCGCATGGACAGGAGCTTAGATACAGCTCCAGCTCCAGAGGCTTCCTCCACTGTTGCCGGGCCACACAGATGCTCCCTGTCCTGTCCTGTCACAGCGCAAAGTGCACTGAGGTGGGGGGGCAGGACCTCGGAAGCTGGTGCCTCCGTGGGTGAGACAGATCGGCAGGGCAGTGCTCGCCGCCTTCCCTGCTGCTGCTCTGCTGCTGTTTCCCCAAACAAACCCGATCTTACGAGGTCTGCACCACACGGAGCTGGTTGTGAGTGCGCCTCTGCCCCTTCCTGTGACGGTGAGCGACAATTATGAAATTAGGTTTCAGTTATGAAATTGTTTTACAGAAGTTCGCCAGGGATAACAGACGTCTCAACAAGGAGCTCCACTTTTATTTACTTATTTATTTATTTGAGAGAGACAGAGTGAGAGAGCATGAGAGTGGAGGTCAGAGGGAGAGGCAGACTCCCCATGGAGCTGGGAGCCTGATGCGGGACTCGATCCCAGGACCCTGAGATCATGACCTGAGCTGAAGGCAGTCACTTAACCAACTGAGCCACCCAGGCGCCCCAAGGAGCTCCGCTTTTAAAAACAGGGAGCAGTGGCCTGCTACAGGAGCCTGTTAGCTGTGAGTGCCCGCCAGTGCCACCTGCCTGTCACCATGTCACCCACACGCCATCCGGTTCACCCATTCAAAGTGTGCGACTCTGTGGCCCTCAGTACATTCACGAGTGGTGCGTCCGTCCCAGACATCTCATTCTAGAATATTCACCACCCCAAAAAGAAACCCCAGACCTGTTAGCCTCACTCGCTCTGCCCATGTCTTTCCCTCTTTCCCTGGTCAGGCTGGTGGGGTTCCTTTCTCTGGTGCTGGGCGGTTTGGGGTATTCATGTCTGTCATAACAAATAATGTAGCTGGGGGGTGGGGCGCACCCAAACAAGGCCCACGTAGTCCTCAGAGGCCTGGAAGCTGGAAGCCTGAGATCAGAGTGCGGGTGCCAGCGAGTCCCGGGAGAGCCTCCTTCCTGAGGTACAATGGCTGCCTTCTAGCTGGGTCCCCGCACGGGGCGGGGGGCCGACCAGCTACCTACCTCTGCTCATAAGGGCACTAATCCGTTGGGAGACTGCACTCGACCTCCTAAAGGCCCCACCTCCTAAGATCATCACATTTTATTAGGGTTTCAACATGGGGATTTCAGAGGGACACAGTCACTCCACAGCCCAGCTAAGGCGCTCTTCGAGTAAAGACAATCCTTTAGTTGGTCCTTATATTAATAAACATCCCCATCCCAAGCCCAGCCACCTGCCAGCTTGACCACAGCAGGCTCTGGTGTCCCCTTCCTGCAGTCCATCCCCATGATATCCAGATAGCCAGGAGCATTTCTAGAGAGCAGTCCCATCACGCGGCACCTGGCCTGGGTGTTCTCTCTGGTTCCCACATCAATATGACACCTGGTTCAAGGACCAAAACCCAGAGGTGTGGGGCCAGGGCGTCCTCTGGCAACCAGTGAAGAACAGGGCAGCCTCTGGCCTTGGGCCATATCCTCACCACAGTCCTGCAGAGCCCAGACCCTTGTGGCTGCCCACCCCACTGCCCCCCCAAGGGTTCGGGGGGCACTAGAAGGGCCCCTCAGCTTTGGAGATAAGGTCCTGGCTTGAGCCTTGGGCTCTGGCCTCGCACCCCCAGTGCTTGAGAGAAAGGAGGAGTATTTGCCTTGTACCTAGCAAGTGCTCAAAAAATATTTGTTAAAGATGTGATTGAGTAAGTGAAGAGGGGAGGGATAGGAACCAGTGAGGGTCCCTGCTCAGGCCCCTGTCCCACATCTGTTGGACTCTGGCTGGTGGAAGTGACC
This sequence comes from Mellivora capensis, assembly GCA_004024625.1. Taxonomy (NCBI): domain Eukaryota; kingdom Metazoa; phylum Chordata; class Mammalia; order Carnivora; family Mustelidae; genus Mellivora; species Mellivora capensis. Next base: position 28,984 of record PISX010023216.1, read on the forward strand.
CAAATGTCCATCAACAGATGAATGGATAAAGAAAATGTGGTCTAGACATTCCATGGGCTATCATGAAGCCTTAAAAAAGAGGGAAATCTGTCATGTTTTGTGATTCCATTTTTATGGAATACCTAAAGTAGAAAAAAAAATCACAGAAACTGGAAGTAGAAAGGTGGTTCTGGGGGGGCTGGGAGAGGGGAATTAGTGTTTGATGAGAGAGAGCTTCAGCATTGCACGAGGATGCGAATATGCTTAACATTATTGAAGTGTTCGCTTAAAAATGGCTAAGACGATAAAGTTAATGTTAGGTGTTGTTTACTACTGGGCAAAAACAAAATGAGCAGATGCCAAGAGCCAGAAGGTTCTTGCAGTTAATCCCTGCCCCCCACAAAAGACTCTGGCCGCCAGAGGGGTTGTAGAGGGTTAGCGTGGGGGGCTGAACATCAGTATGGAGTATGATTTGTCCAAGAAAGAGACGGTAGTGGCCCAGACTAGGGAAGTGGCAGTAAAGATGGAAAAGGGACAAGAGATGAGTGTCATTAATTGACTTGTGCGCTTCCCACTTTCCCGTTCATGTGCGGAAGTCCTAACCCCCAGTATCAGAGTGGGATCCTATTTGGAAATAGGTCATTGCCATTGTGATTAGTTACAATGAGGTCATAGACCGTGGGTGGGCTACTGAGCCAATATGACTGGTGGCCTTATACAAGGGAAATTTGGATGCAGAGCCACACCCACAGGGAGAGCACCATGTGAAGACCAAGCCAGACATCCAGGCGATTCTTCTATAAGCCAAGGAACACCCATGATGACCAAACCACCTCCGGAAACTAGTGGAAAAGCACTGAACAAATCCGCACTCACAGCTCGCAGAAGGAGCCCTCCCCGCTGACAGCTTAGTCTCCGGATTCCGGTCCCCAGTCTGTGGGACTCTGCTAGGATGCCCTGGGAAAGCAATAGAGGGGACAGTAACTAGATGGGGCAGGAGGTGGGTCCGGGGAGCTAAGTTGTGCCAGTTGGCGTAACAAGCAAGCCTACGATCTCAGCGGCTACACAACACATGTTATTTCTCCCGCATCTTCACACTTCCAGTTGGTGGGCACCTTCCACCAAGGCACTCAGGAATCCAGCTCCTTCCACCCTCCCCAGGCACTGGGCTCTCCCACATCTAACTGATGAAGGGAGGAGAGCGAGCCTTGGCAGAGATCTCCAGGTGCGCTTTGCAAACCTGGAGATCTTGTTAAATACAGGTTCTTATGAAGGAGGTCTGGGCTGGAGAATCTGCATTTCTTCTTTTTTTTTTTTTTATTAAGATTTTATTTATTT
>PISX010023217.1:0-30200 GCA_004024625.1 Mellivora capensis
ATTCTCTCCAATATACCTTCTGCTCCCCTCTCTCTTTCTTCTTCTTCTGGAATCCCAATTATTCTAATGTTGTTTCGTCTTATGGTGTCACTTATCTCTCGAATTCTCCCCTCGTGGTCCAGTAGCTGTTTGTCCCTCTTTTGCTCAGCTTCTTTATTCTCTGTCATTTGGTCTTCTATATCACTAATTCTTTCTTCTGGCTCGTTTATCCTGGCAGTAAGAGCCTCCATTTTTGATTGCACCTCACTAATAGCTTTTTTTATTTCAACTTGGTTAGATTTTAGTTCTTTTATTTCTCCAGAAAGGGCTTTTATATCTCCAGAGAGGGTTTCTCTAATATCTTCTATGCCTTTTTCAAGGCCGGCTAGAACCTTGAGAATTGTCATTCTGAACTCTAGATCTGACATATTCCCAACGTCTGTATTGATTAGGTCCCTAGCCTTTGGCACTGTCTCTTGTTCTTTTTTTTGTGGTGAGTTTTTCCGCCTTGTCATTTTTTCCAGATAAAATTATATGAAGGAGCAAATAAAATACTAAAAGGGTGGCAAAGACCCTAGGAAAATGCCCTTTAAAGAAAAAATTGAATTAACTGCAAGACTAAAGAATCATGGGGAGAAAGCCATGAATTCCGCGCTTTGCTTTCTCCTCCTCTGGAGTTCCGCTGCTCTCCTTGTTAAATGAACTTGGTCTTGGCTGGATTTCTTTTGATCTTCTGGGGGAGGGGCCTGTTGTAGTGATTCTCAAGTGTCTTTGCCCGAGGCAGAGCTGCACCGCCCTTACTAGGGGCCGGGCTGAGTAATCCGCTCGGTTTCGCTTTCGGGAGCTTTTGTTCCCTGAGCGCTTTCCGTAGAGTCCGGAGGACGGGAATGAAAATGGCGGCCTCCTAGTCTCCGGCCCGGAAGAGCTGAGATTCGGGGCTCCACTCCTCAGAGAAAAGCCGCGGCCCACTCACGTCTCCCTGGCCTCTGGCCGCGCTCCGAGCTCACCCAACCTGCGACCGGTTCAAGGTAACCCCGAGCTGAGAGCTCACTCCTCGGCTCTGTCTCTGTAGCTGGCTTCCCGCTCCGATACCTGCGAGCTCTGCGACACTCAGACACCCCCGATCCTTCTGTGACCCTGCGGGACCTGGGGCCTCGCTGACCCCACGTGGGCTTCACCCCGGTTTAGCCTCAGGAGCGATGTCCCTCCGTGGAGCAGACTTTTAAAAGTCCCGATTTAGTGCTCCGTTGCTCCGCCGCTTGCCGGGAGCCGGCCCCTCCCCCACAGTCTGTCCTCCCGTCGCTTTTGATTCACTTCTCCGCCGGTCCTACCTTCCAGAAAGTGGCCGATTTTCTGTTTCCAGAATTGCTGTTCTTCCTCTCTTTGATCTCCCGTTGGATTTGTAGGTGTTCGCAATGGTTTGATAAGCTATCTAGCTGATCTCCTGCTACCTGATGTCGTCTCAGCTGCTACTTCTCCGCCATCTTCTGCCTTTCCCCCAAAAACTGCTTTTTCCAATGAAATTAATGATGATTCAGCCCTAGTGCCCCTCACTTGCACGAGTTCCTTCCAAAGTCTTAGGAACGGCCTTAACAATGTGTGCATATGGCCAAATGTGGTTTTTTTTTTTTTAAGATTTTCTTTATTCATTTGACAGACAGAGATCACAAGCAGACAGGGAGGCAGGCAGAGAGAGGGGAAGGAAGCAGGCTCCTTGCTGAGAGCCCGACCTGAGCTGAAGGCAGAGGCTTAACCCACTGAGCCACCCAGGTGCCCCTGGCCAAATGTTTTTATTAAATACGTAAAGGGAAGACAGTTTAGCCACAATCATTCAAGACCACAGGCCCTTTCCACTTCAGTTTTCCTTCTGTCTCACTTCCTCTCTTGACCATAGAGGAACATGTTTGTAATTATTTCTGCCTATATTTCTTGGGAGTATTGTAATTGTTATGATGTGGGAAACAAAGGCCAAAGAAAAAATTAAATTTCCTTACTACTTACAGCCCATTGGCAAGTCCTTGAAACAGATAGAGTGACATTCCTCTAGGGATTCAGCTGCCTCAATGTTAATATACTTTGTTAAGGGCAAAAGGCAATCTTAGCCCAACGCCCCCAGGATCCTATAAGTCTTCTTTAACATATAAAAATTCCTTTGGAAACTTCTTTTATTTCTACCCTCCAAGATATATGTCATCAATAATCCTCTAAGCATATGACCCACTGATATACATCTGAAGGGTCTCATGATTAAGGTTTGACTAGACAGCAATAAATGACCTTTTCCTAACAACAGCTAGCCCCCTAAAGTTCCTGGAAACCTTGTTTCCAAAATTCCTTAGATACTTACACTATCCCTAAACCCCTCCCAGCTTGAAAGTATGTAATCAGTCACCCATCACAACTCCAGTGCAATTCTTTCTGCCCACAGGTCCTGTCCCCATGTTTTAAACAAACAAATAAACAAACCAACCCAGCTTTTTGCACTGAAGACATTTCAAGAATTCTTTCTTGACCACTTGCTCTGAACCCCAACATTTCCAGGTCAATTGTACTTGGTGTCTTGACTCTTTTTCTTAAGGAAGGCTCTGGTCTTCCACTATTGGGTTTCTTCTGCTCCCCTCTTGATTCCCTAAAAGACTCAAAATCCTTCAATAAATTCTCGTTGGCATTAAGTTAGGCAGAATGAGTTTTTTCCTACTTGAAAGTGAAAAACCTCTACTAACTACATAAGTTTAAGACCCCGGTCATCATAGATACTTCTAATAGTAGGCTTTTCACAAATGTGGGCACTAATTGTGATATAAATAATGCCTTTGATCATTGCTGGAATTAAGTAGAAAGTATTAGCATTTGTGGCATAGAAGTCAGCAGGCTTGAGCCTCTTGCCTCAGGACCACATATTACAGACTGTCGGGAATGTGAACCTCAGGGTCCTGGGTAGAGAGCAACACCTCAGGCATTTTGGAGGAGAGCTGGAAGGAAATGGAGCACAGCGCTGTGGGCTTGCTGGGAGGGGAGAAGAAATCACTGAGTCTTTTCTATTAGGAAGCTGGTATTACCTAAATAGTCAGCCTTAACTGTCTCTTCAACCTGATTTCATGCAGGTTCACCAACCTTGAACTTTCTCTTTTGTGTGTGAGGACATCAAAGGTTATGACAAAAAACAACTTTAGGGTCAGCATCCCTGCCCCTCTCTATGTTAGCTTTAAGTTTCATTGGTAACAACAGTGTTACCATTGATGATCTTAGGATCTTAGGATCATCTGTGCTGTCCAATGAGGAATGAAGTACAGCTTGATCTCTGTTTCTGCATCGGCTGGAAGGACTGGTCCCCTAGGCGCCAGTGGCCAGAGTCTGGCAGGTGTAAGGCCATAATGAAAAGAGAGCCTGATTACAGATATCAGATGACAGCGTTTTCTGCCACTATGTTCTCTAAAGTGCACACAGCAGCCCACAGTCTTCTTCAGTAGCTTAGATATGATGTCCTTCTCCCATTTAGCACAGTGGATGCCTGGCGACATGTTCAGTAGTGCTGATCAGCTGAGGCACATTTTTAGAAAGGACACTACCAAAAAAATGCAGTGCTTTCTTAACTGCAAGAGGTTTGATTATATTTGTCAAAACCCTATTCCTATGGGGAAGAATGCCAAGCCTATGTAAAAATTATCCACTAAACCTGAGAGACTCATCAGCCCCTTGTTTTCATTTTCTTCCACCTCAATCATTTTATTTTTTTAAAGATTTTATTTATTTATTTGACAGAGTTCACAAGTAGGCAGAGAGGCAGGCAGAGAGAGAAGGGGAAGCAGGCTCGCTGCTGAGCAGAGAGCCCGACATGGAGCTTGATCCCAGGACCCTGGGATCATGACCTGAGCTGAAGGCAGAGGCTTTAATCCACTGAGCCACCCAGGCGCCCCTCACCTCAATCATTTTAAAAAATATGTATGTTTTAGGTATAAAAGAAAATCTTATATTTGTATAAAACCTGGTTCAGTGTATGTGTCATCAAATTATGTTTCACTCTGTTTTGGGGGTTAGTCTACTTCATGTTATGCCAGTGTTTCAAAAGATACCACCAAGGCCATTAAAGTCTTTTCTATGCATCTAGAGCTGCAGTGACTGATTCTATAGCTACTAGACACCCGTGGCTATTAAAATTAACATTAAATTAAAATTCAGTTAGTACCACTAGTCACATCTTAAGTGCACAGTGATCACAGGCTGTTGGTCACTGTACTAGATGTAATTAGACTACATACAGAACAGCTCCATCATTGCAGAAAGTTCTGTTGGACATTGCTGTCCAAGAATGTACTTGAGGGTGCCTGGGTGGCTCAGTCATTGGGTGTCCGCCTTCAGCTCGGGTCATGGTCCCAGGGTCCCGAGTCCCCCATCAGGCTCCCTGCTCTACAGGGTGCCTGCTTCTCCCTCTCCTGCCCCTCTCTCTGTCTCTTGTGAATAAACAAATAGAATCTTTAAAAAATATATACTTGAAACTAAGGGGCTAATCAGTGAATTCATTCTAGAGCGTTAGCAGCTAATACAGTTCACCACAGCCGCTCTGCTCCTGTCAGCATTGTTCATTTAGAGTTTAATAACCATCCCTTCCATCTACACATAAAAAGTACAATTTAAAGTGCTACCTCTGACCCATATAAGGACACATGTATACTCTAGAGAAAAGCCTCTTTTTCTATATATCTTCAGAAAAGTAGGGCTTAGTTAGGAAGCCTATTGAAAATGAGATGATGAAACTAAGTATTTTTACTACAGATGATTCTCGGTTTTGAGCTTCCTTTGTTAAGATAATCCAGTTGGTTTGAGTGTGAGCTTTGCCACATGATACAAATATTCCCTAGGCTTTCACCCAAGAGGTTTGGAGTAAGTTCTAATAAGTATCTTTATTTAAATGCTGAGCAGTTAACGTGAGCCACTTCTCTGGGCATGATATCGTCAGTATTAGCATTAACGCCTCTAGTAATGACTGTTGTCAAGATGATGGTCAGACAGGTTTGAGCCTCTCTCTTGCTTCAGGTCTGCATATTACAGACTATCTAGGAGTGAACCCCATGGTCCCACAGGGTATATGGCAACACTAACCCAGGGAAGCAGCAGCTTGGTGGAGAACCGGCATCAAAGCGCAGGGCTGTTGGCATTCTAGAAAGGGGGGGATGTTTTTTATTTTGTAATGTGTGCTATGTATGACTCCTTGTGACAGTAGCAGTTTGGGGTTTTCAAAACTCCCTACACCAAAGTGTCAGATGGAACGTTCAGAGATGAAAGTGAAGGAGGAGGAGTGGAGGAGAGGTATAATTTTATGAATAGCCATATACATGAATACAAGATGCGTTGTTTTTTTTTAAGTATCTTCACTGCTTTTAACATCATTTGCGAAGTTTCTAGGAATTTAAATTTCATAAACCTTCTGCCTGTAATTAGCTTCTTTAACGTGTGTTTTTATCTTCTTCTACATCTTGGGGGAAAAAGAAGCCAAGAATAATTATGCTTGTGGGCAAGGATAAATATGCATTTAAGGCAACCGACGCCAGTTAGGTACTCTAATTAGGGTGGCAAGAGACCTGGGGAGCAACCAGAGATTTAGTAAGTCTAATGACAACTTCTACAAACAGTTGCCATGCCATGGAGTGTCAGTGTGGAAGGGTGCTTGTCTACGAGAGTGTACAAACACTGGATAGTTTTCTCACACTTTGTAGTTATTTGGTACTCCAAGAGCTCTGAGTCTTACCTGGAGGGAAGGCTAGTGAAGAGCCAGTTGACTGGTGTGCACTGGGCTAGCTCCACTGGCTAGAGGCCAGAAGGGGAAGGGCCTATCCAGGAGCCCTGAGGGGACTTTATTCTGACCTTCCTCTAAGCTAAGGATGTGATCTCTCTCAACAGCTGACTGCTTTCCTGCTGTGTGCCCAGCCTTGCCCACATTATTTCATGTAACACAAAAGCCCTGTGAAAGTAGCAGTAGAAAGACAAGAAAACTGAGGCTCACAGAGGCTGTGACTTGTAGACAGTCACACAGCTGGAAAGGTGGGAGCCGGGATTCAGATGTCAGCAAGTCCAAAGCCCATGCTTCTCTGCTTTTGACCACCTCCCAGTTATATGGATTGCATATAAAGGGGAACTTTAGATATAATCACATTTTATGTACATAAATAAAATAAGACATCGAAATAAACAATATAATGCTGAACTATATATTCTATTTTTATCTATTTGTCCTTGGATTTTTCAAACTTACTCACCAGAAGGATGTACAGCCCAAAATGTGAAACACAAAAGCACAGAAGCTCTGGTTGAGCAGGGTGAGCACCGGGAGCCCTGACTCCTCATCTCCCCTTTCTCCCCACCCCACTGTGGATTTTCTAGATCTCCTTGTGCCCAGTGGGAAAATCATCTGTATCAGAGGCTGAGCTCCCTAAAGAAAATTAAAGATGGCTTTTCATCTTTTTATCTAGGTGTGAATCATAGTTCTTGGGTGAACAAGTTCCCAACACTATTTTTGAATGAAGGGTGAATGCTGTTAAATACCACAATAAACCATAATTATCAGAACAGGACCTTGTGGCTTCCCTTGCTTGTGGGAGCCCAAGATTCACAGAGATGACTATCAGGAGTTTCCCTAAAGCCAGGTTCACAATGTTTCTGGTTATCCCCTGTACTTCTTGATCGGGTTTTTCATTAAAATATGTGGTTGTTGGGGGCGCCTAGGTGGCTCAATCGTTAAGTGTCTGCCTTTGGCTCAGGTCATAATCCTGGGGTTCTGAGATCAAGCCCCATGTCGGGCTCCCTGCTCAGCGGGAAGCCTGCTTCTTCCTCTCCCACTCCCCCTGCTTGCATTCCCTCTCTCACTGTGTCTCTCTCTGTCAAATCTTAAAAAACAAAAAGAAAAAAAAATGTGGTTGTTAATAAGGTTATTAAAATTAAACAAGAACTGACCAGGGGTGCCTGGGTGGCTCAATGGGTTAAGCGTCTGCCTTTGGTTCATGTTATGATCCCAGGGTCCTGGGATGAAGCCCTGCATCGGGCTTACTGCTCAGCGGGGAGCCTACTTCTCCCTCTGCCTGTTACTCCCCCTTCTTGTGCTCAATCTCTCTCTCTCTGACAACTAAATAAATAAAATCTTAAAAATAATAATAATAAAAAGAACTGACCAAATGGAAAACAGATTCTATCATTTTTTTAAAAAACAGTATTTAGTGAACTAAAAATAATAATAATAAAAGATTATTAAAAAAATAAAAATAATAAAAGAACTAAAAATAATAAGAAGAACTGACCAAATGGAAAACAGATTCTATCATTTTTTTTAAACCAGTATTTAGTGAACACTTCTTTCTCTTTCATCTTCATTTCTCTCCCCCTTCCCTCCCTTTCTTTCTTTCCATTCTTTTCTTTCTTTCCTTATTCCCTACATATCCTCACGTATGGCAAACTGTGCTGAGAATGGATGGATCAGCTCATTAATCATCATGGAACTGAAAATCAAAACCACAATGAGACCTCACAGCTGTTAGGATGGCAGTCCTCAAAAAGCCAAAAGATAGCAAGTATTGGTGAGGATGTGGAGAAAAGGGAACCCTTATGCACTGTCGGTAGGGCTGCAAATTGGTACAACCACTGTGGAAAACAGTATGGAGGCTCCTCAAAAAACGAAAATAGGACTACCATATGATCCAGCATTCCCATTTCTGGGTTTGTATATAAAGGAAATAAAATCACTATCTCAGATAACTGCCCTCCCTTATTCATAGCAGCATTATTTACAGTAACCTTAGTGTCTAGAAATACATGAATGGATAAATAAAATGTGTGTGGGTGTCGGGGGAGGGGGTATATGTGTGTGTGCACATGCATATACACACAATCTAATATTATTTAGCCTTTAAAAAAAGGAAAATCTGGGATGTCTGGGGGACTCACTCAGGTGAGCATCCAGCTCTTGATTTAGGCTCAGGTCCTGATCTCAGGGTCCTGGGATCGAGCTCCAAGTCTGGCTCCCTGCTCAGTGAGGAGTCTGCTTGTGGATTCTCTCTCTTCTCTGCCCATACCCTCCCCCGCTGCTCGTGTTCTCTCTCTCTGTTTCAGATAAATAAATCTTAAAAAACAAAACAAAACAAAACAAAAACCCTGGGGCACCTGCCTGGATCAGTTGGCAGAGCATCTGGCTCTCTCTTTTTTTTTTAAGATTTTATTTATTTTATCATCTGGGAGAGACAGCACAGCAGGGGGAGCAGCAGGCAGAGGGAGAAGCAGGCTACCCCCTGAGGAATTACCCAAACATGGGACTCAATCCCAGGACCTTTGGATCACAACCTGAGCCAAAGGCAGCCGCCCAATGAACTGAGCCACCCAAGCATCCCAAGCCTCTGACTCTTGATCTTGGGGTCATGAGTTCAAGACCCACGTTGGATGTAAGGATTACTTTAAAATATAAAGAAGTAAAATCTAAAAAACAAAAAATCTTGCATTTGACACAACATGGATGAACCTGGAGGACATCATGCTAAGTGAAATAAACCAGACATAAAAAGAGAACCACTACATAATCTCACTTATGTTGAACCCAAAAAAAGACAAACTCATAGTAACAGATAGTAAAATGGTAATTTGCCAGGGGCTGAGGGCTTGGTGGGGGGAAAGGTAGATGTTGGTCAAAAGGTAGATGTTCATTATAAGACAAATAAGTTCTGGAGACCAAAATGCACAGCATGGTGACTATAGTTAACAATAATGTATGGTGTGCTTGAAACTTGCAAAGAAAATAGATCCTAAGTGTTCTCATCACTTATACAAAATGATAGCTATGTGAAATGATTAGCCTGATTGTGGTAATCATTTCACAGTGTATACATAGACTAAAATATCACATTTAACACCTTATATATAATTTTTATTTGTCAGTCATACCTTAGTAAAGCTGGGGAGGAAAAAAGAACATTCTTTTTTGTCTTATAAAGTAATGCATCTTTTTTTGTGTCACTTTAAGAAATATATTTCATACCTTTTTTGTTGTCAGAAGTACCATGATGAAATGGAAATGAGAATTTCTTGACACCTTTTGATTTTTCATGCTCTTTTTTAAAAACATTTGAAGAATGGATGATACGAATATGTTGATTGGTTTCTCTATCTGGTGGACTCAGAAATTGTGGGTAATCATCAATCTGAAAAAAATATAATTAATTAAGCTAATTGAGGGCAAATAAAACTATTTCTCTGTCCTGTAATAATAAATCCCCTAAAGCTTAGGGAAGTTTAAACCACATTCTTTCTTATTTTTTTCCTGGGAAATCTTTCCTCTTGTCAGGTTTCTCAATTGTTCCTCTATTTCTTTTTTTTTTTTTTTAATTTCTTTTAGTCTTTACTAAAAATGCGTTTAGCAATTGACCCTAAGACATTATTTACACTACAGGATTGCTAAATAAATAGTAATAGTGTTTTTGTTTGTGAAAACGTATCCCTCACCCTTTCATTTTGAGAATAGTTTTTTTTTAAGTTTTAAAAATGTATAATTAATGGCTTTAAACTAGGATTTTTCTATGCAGTGGAAAATGTCCATTTGTGGGGGACAGTTTACAAAGATTCTGTGAATACAAACTTCCAGGTTTGAATTATGGAAGTTTCCTGCTCCTAAATAGCTTTCTCTTCTCTCCAAAGTGCTCTGTTTTCTATTCTTAATTAAAGAGAAAAAGTCTCAATAAATACATAGGATTTTTTTTTTTTAAAGCAGGCTTCACAGTTAGTGTGGAGCCCAAAACCTCACGACCTCAGGATCAAGACCTGAGCTGAAACCAAGAGTCATACGCTTAACTGACTGAGCCACCCAGCCTTAGAATTTTTAGATCTTTAGCAATCTACTTCCCTTTTTATGACAGGTAGGCAGCAATAGCATCTGACTGAAAAGCCAAGAGTAAAGCCAGAGAATCACTAGAGGCATATTTAAAACCTTTTATCCAAGCATCAGGAGGAATACCTTTATAGGCTTTTGCAAAGTTACTTAGAATTTGGATAAAAATATTTCCTGTGATCATCCGGTTTCATCATTCTCTTTTCACAAATATATGAAGGAAATATCAAATAATTTTTTAAAAATCTAACTCAGGGGAATTAAAGTTAGGAAGATAAACTAATGAAAAGGTATCAGAATCTACTCAAATTTAATTTTTAAAATTATTTTCAAATATATAGAGTAATTCAAACCAAGCTAATGTAGCATAGTAGGTCTTCCAAAGATGTGTTTTCATTAATTATAAAAGCTTATAGTTAGTAGAGGTTCCTCCTCTGAACAAGATTCTTCAGAAATGGCTTAAGCTATTTGATACCTGCAAGGATATGCTTATAAAATTAGAATCCTATTATACATATGGCTAAGGTTTTTGTTTGTTTTATGTAACTCTGTATTATATTTTTCTCTTGCCGTTGTCAGGAAAAATTATGAGACTTTGAGTTGGGCAAAAAAGATGATCTAGGTGTTTTCCATCGTTTATTGCCTTTGCGCTGTTTTAAAACACTGTAAGTGGGGGCTCCTGGGTGGCTCAGTTGGTTAAGCGACCGACTCCTGATTTCGGCTCAGGTCATGATGGCAGAGCTATGAGCTGGAGCCCTATGATGGGCTCTACCTCTGCTTGAGATTCTCTCCTTCTCCCTCTGCCCCTCCCCCCACTCAAGTGTGCTGTCTCTCTCTGTCTTTCTCTTCTCTCTCTCTCTCAAATAAATAAATAAATCTTTAAAACACTTTATGTGTTTTAAGCCAGTTGAGTCACTGGCTTAGTAGGTAGAGCCTGTGACTCTTGATCTTGGGGTTGTAAGTTTGAGCCCCACGTTGGGTGTAGAGATTACTTAAAAACACATAAAGAAAACACTGTAAGTTGTAGAAAACTGGTAATAGTGAAAATTATTCCAGTTCATACTGATACAAGTTGATTGTGTCCAGTGGAATGCAACTGGTTACTGCCCTTTGATTAAGAGAATGGTTGTTAAATATCTGAACCAGTGAGATTGTATGTTTTTGTGTTTACTGATCTGAAAATATATGCTCTCTACCTAGATGTCTATAATTTAGAAAAGCCTTTACCTCTTATTATGGTAGTGGGTAATACTTTCCTCTTTCCAGAGGGTATTAATAAATTAATTTTAAAGACTATTTAAGGAGCTCTGTTTTAAAGACTTGCAGAAATAAGCCCTTATATAAGAAAAATGTTTCTATAATTCCCCCAAAATAAGGAAATTTAACATCTAATACTTTTTTATTTTTATTTACTTTTAAAAATTTTTTAAGAGATTTTATTTATTTATTTGACAGAGAGAGACACAGCGAGAGAGAAAACACAAGCAGAGGGAGTGGGAGAGGGAGAAGCAGCCTTCCTGACCCGAAGGGACCTTGACGCAGGGCTCAATCCCAGGTCCCTGGGATCATGACCTAAACTGAAGGCAGACACCCAAAAACTGAGTGCCACCCAGGCACTCCTACTTTTTATAATATTTTATTTTTAAGTAATTCCTATACCCAACGTAGGGCTCAAACTCATAACCCTGAGATCAAGACTTGCACACTCTACCGACTGAACAGCCAGATGCCCCTAACATCTAATACTTTATTTTTTTAAATTTTATTTATTTGTCAGAGAGAGAAAGAGAGAAGAGAGAGCACTAGCAGGGGGAGAGGCAGGCAAAGAGAGAAGCAGGATCATGACCAGAGCTGAAGGCAGACGCCCAACCGACTGAGCCACCCAGGTGCCCTGCTAGTCTTGGTTTAATGTTGTTATAATCTGGGGCACCTGATGGCACCACTGGTTAAGCATCCTGCTCTTGGTTTTGGCTTAGGTCCTGATCTCAGAGTTCTGAGATTGAGCCCCACCTTGGGCTCCACACTCAGCATGGAGTCTGCTTAAAACTTTCTCTCAATCTCTCTGCCCCTCCCCCTTGTGTACTCGTGCTCTCTTGCTCTTTCTCTCAAGTAAGTAAATCTTTTTTTCTTGTAAGATTTTATTTATTTATTTGAAAGAGAGATCAAGAGACCACAAGCAGGGGGAACAGCAGAGGGAGAGGGAGAAACAGGCTTCCCCGATAACTAGAGAACCCTATAATGGGGCTCAATCCTAGGATTCTGAGATCATGAACTGAGCCAAAACTGGATGCTTAACCAACTGAGCCACCCAGGCATGCTGTATATAAATATATCTTTAAAAAAAAAAAGTTGTTATAATCTTGGCACATTTATATACATATATATGTAATTATATATAGTGATTATATATATTGTATTTCAGTGTTATGTTATATTAAGGACTTTCTCCATTAAAAATTATGTTCATTTATCTTTACAAATCAAATGTAACTTTTTCTTTTTAAGATTTTATTTATTGAGAGAGAGAGCACAAGCAGTGGGGAGAGGCAGAAGCAGAGGGAGAGGGAGAAACAGGCTCCCAGCTGGGCAGGGAGCCCCAGGCAGGGCTCGATCCCAGGACCCCAGAATCATGACTTAAGCCAAAGGCACATGCTTAACTGACTGAGCCACCCAGGTGCCCCTCAGATGTAACTTTTATTGATGTCCTTAAAAATGGGCTTTATCACTATCCTTAGAGACATTTTGTCTAATTTTTTGCAATGGCTTTATTACCTTTGTTTTGCATGCCATAGGAAAAACCAAATTTTCTAGTCAGTTCCCTTTTTTTAATGGGCAACTTCATCAGACCTTTCACATTTGAAAGGTTCTCAAAAATAAACCAACCATAGTCATTTGAATCTCTGTCTTCTACAGATAGTTTTTATTTTATTGTGATGCTTGCTTGAAGGTTCTTTTATAAGATAAAAACCAGACTTTTTGTCCTCAACAAAGGACAGTCTCAGAGCAGAACCTCCTGGGAAAAGGATTGAGACAGGTTCTTCAAAGACTTCAGAGCTGAGCTAACATTCCTTAGACAACTCAGACCACACCAGTGGACTGAGTTAGGATTTCCAAGACTCCATTAGGTCAGGAAGTCAGTGGCTTCATCAGACTCCTAACCTAAAATGCCCCAGGATGAGACTTAACTTTACAGGACTAAATGAAACTGATAGAAGTTTTATTGTGGTTATTTGCTTAGAATATTATTGATGTTGTTCTAATGTTCTGTTTTCTAAATATATGAGGAAGCTTTTTATCTTCCTTCTTAAATTATAACTAGTGTGTAACCCATAATAATTTAGAGATTCTGCTCTCATAAACCAAAATATTTAAGTATCTGATTTTCACTGGCTCCCCCAGAATTCAGAAACTTACTAGATTAAGATCTGACTTCCTTTTACCAGGATATAATTGTACACATTGATTGTATATCCAAGGCCTTCTGTTAAGTGTCCTATTTAAGAAAGATATTCATTTGGGGTGCCTGGGTGGCTCAGTTGATAAAGCATCATACTCTTTTTTTTTTTTTTTAAGATTTTATTTATTTGACACAGCGAGAGAGGGAACACAAGCCGGGGGAGCTGGAGAGGAAGAAGCAGGCTTCCGGCTGAGTGGAGAGCCCCATGCAGGGCTCGATCCTAGGACCCCTCCCAGGACCCCGGGATCATAACTTGAGCCAAGGCAGCCAATTAACGACTGAGCCACCCAAGCATCCCAAAGCATCAGGCTCTTGGAATCAGCTCAGGTCACGATCTCAGGGTCATGGGATTGAGCCCAGCCCTAGGCTCTGTGCTCAGCAGGGGTCTGCTTGGGACTCTTTCTCTTCCTCTGCCCCTCCCCAGCAGTCTCCCACATGCTCTCTCTCTCTCCCTCTCTCAAATCTTTTGAAAAGGCGGGGGGTGGGGTGCGGGGTGGAGGGAATGGATATTCATTTAACCAGATACGGCAAACCATTTTAAGGGCCAAAGATTTGGTGTATTTAAGGAGCCCGTGCTTACAAAGCCGGCCCAGGAAAACTAGCCCAGAGACCCCAGCCTCACAGTTATCAGGAAGATCACTTCTGACAGACCAGGCAATTAAGAAATTAAGAACCCTCGGGCACCTGGGTGGCTCAGTCGGTTAAGTGGTTAAGCTTAGGCTCAAGTCAAGATCTCAGGGTCTTGGGATTGAGTACCGCACCGGGCTACCTGCTCAGCGGGGAGTCTGCTTCTCCCTCTCCTGAAAGAAACTTTCAGGACTTCAAAATTCACTCAAATTAATAGGTACTACAAGAGAAATCTGGTGGAGAGCCTTTCTTGGGCCTGATTTCCTAGCCTAGGGAAAGCAAATAATAGAGTCTTTTAAAAGTCAAACCTGGAGGCGCCTGGGTGGCTCCGTTGGTTGAGCCACTGCCTTCCGCTCAGGTCATGATCCTGGACTTCCAGGATCGAGTCCCGCATCGGGTTCCCAGCTCCTTGGGGAGTCTGCTTCTTCCTCTGACCTTCTCCTCTCTCATGTTCTCTCTCACTCATTCTCTCTCAAATAAATAAAATCTTAAAAGTCAAACCTGACATTCATAAAAACTTCCTCACAGACGTTTTTGCAAAGCATTTTTTTTTAAGTGTGTAAAGCAATGGGAGTTGATTAAGTGAAGATACCAAAAAAGCTCTCAAGGGAGAGGTCCCAACAGGGTTGCTGGCTGAAGGCCTTTAGGCTTGGTCTTTTATAGAAAGCTAACACGGAACTTAAATTATTTTAATATCTCTTTTGGTAAGACACTTAAACGGCTTACTTTCTTTTTAGGCTCTGCTTATTCTTTGTTGGTCACAGGTAATTATCATAAAGACCCACCCCACATGACCATACGCCTAGGGCAGCACGGTCCAATTTGCTCCCTTATCTCTGGTTTCCCCACACTTCCATGTTTTTGGGGATTTCTGTGAGCCCCTCACCTAGCGCATCCCCCCCCCCCCACCTAGCCCCGCCTGTCCCTTACTCATTCCTCCCCCTGGAATAGTAACCCTAAATGCCCTTAGGGAATGGGGCGATGACCGCTCTGGCTGCTTCCTGCTGAAATGGGGTGGCAGGCTGTGTGGCAGTTAGAATCTTTCAAGCAGTTGGTCCAGGAGTTTGTGGTATGGCTCCAGGGGGGTCAGGATGGGCAGCAAACAGTACATGCATCAGTATGTGCAAAAGGATGAACATAAAACAAGTATTAGGCCCAAAATGATTATCATATCCCTTAGATAAGATCCCCAATTACCAATTTTGTCAAATAGATTATTGGATATCTTGATCTTATTTAACTGATCACAAATGCCCCCTAATAATTGGGAGATCTTGCAGGAGTTAACTGTAATCATGTGAGGAAATTTTTCATACCCCAAATGGTGTAGCAGTAGTAGAAAGGTCAATAGTGGCATGGTTCTCAAGAAGTCCTGCCCTGACTTCATTGAATTCTTGGCTGAGTGCATCCAGTGCCTGGGATGTATCATTTAGAGTCCTGCTGAGCAAGCATACTGCTTTGCTTATTTTATATTGCAGTCCTGTCTTAAGTCCTGGAAGTCCCATAATGAGCTTTGAGGCTGCTTTTACCAGGAGGGCAGTTGGATGTTTGGTGAAAGCCTTTGTTTGCAATTGTACTGACAGTAGAGTTGGCTTCTCGGATAATGACTATGAGAGATGAAACTGTCAAGAAGCCCTTTTTGTTTGAGGTCCAGCCTTAACAATATCCTAATTACAGGGAATCACTGGCAAATGGAACACTTGTCTTAGGAGCTAAGGGCATCCCCAGGTGTATCATCCAATCTAATCATAAAGGAAGTGGGGCCATCCACTATCTCCATGGGGTACACTCTGGCTTTTATAGAGCAGTTTTGTCATCCCAGCCACATAGAACTGGTCAAGGGGATAGCTGAGCTATACAATTGCTGGGGACTCTACCCCATTTCCCAGTTGTTCAAGTAATCATATGATCGTGGGGTCCTGTTATCATCCCCACAGAATAACAAGCAAGATTGCCTATACATGAGCTATTGTGTCAACTTATCTGAATTTCACCTCAAGTGGTCTAGCTTAGGCAAACAACATTCAAAGACAATCAGAACTAAAATTTAGCATCTACAAAGGTGTGTTATTGAAACATAATTTCTCAGGTGCCTGGGTGGCTCAGTAGGTTAAAGCCTCTGCCTTTGGCTCAGGTCATGATCCCAGAGTCCTGGGATCCAGCCCCAAATCAGGCTGCCTGCTCGGCAGGAAGCCTGCTTCCTCCTCTCTCTCTCTGCCTGCCTCTCTGCCTACTTGTGATCCCTGTCTGTCAAATAAATAAATAAAATCTTTAAAAAAAAACCAACCATAATTTCTCTCTATAACTCTCATTTGCAGAGATAGCCAAATAAGGCTAATTTGTTTGAAAAACAGGTCCAGTTTTAACAAATGG
Source organism: Mellivora capensis (assembly GCA_004024625.1). Taxonomy (NCBI): domain Eukaryota; kingdom Metazoa; phylum Chordata; class Mammalia; order Carnivora; family Mustelidae; genus Mellivora; species Mellivora capensis. The sequence goes on from PISX010023217.1 coordinate 16,296, forward strand.
CATAATTATTTCCATAAGCTCAGCAAGAATGATTGATCATATAGATCTTTCCGAATCTGTTTTGCTGGAACTTTTATATGGAATCTCTGGGTTGAACTTTTAGTTGCTCCTCTAGGCTGGAAGCCAAGCCAAGTACTTGCCATCAGACATGCCTGCAATATTAGATGTGGGCAGATTCCTCTTCAGGAGGTCCCCGGCATATCCTGAGGTCCTTGCCTGTACCAGGAAGTGACGTTCTTTACTTACCTGGTAAGGCTGCTGGGAACTTTGCAAGCAAGGTACCAGGAGAGCATTCCCAAGGGGCTTTATGGCTTTAGGTTTCATGAAGTCAATCTTAGTTTTCTTAAAGCTGTCTGGTCATATCTGAGTCTATGCCTGTCTCTCAAATATGACATTCCAGTCAAAGCCATGGTAAAATAACCACGGTAAAAAGTATTTCCAATGGTGTCTGTTACAAGGAGAACAGATTCTTAGTGAACTTATGCAAATGATTATGATTGCCATGGAAGAAAGCTTATTGAGACCTTTTGAATCTCAGAGGGTTTAGGTAGAGAGAAATGTTAAATGCTTTAATGCTTTTGTTTACAAATATATATTTTATCACATTTCTGTAAATCATATCTTAAGAGAAAGTTTCCTTAATCTGGGAGAGCAAACATTAGAGAATCAGCAATGTTTTGAACAAAAAGTCACGAAAGGAACTATAGTCATTTTTTCCCAATTCACTTAGTCCCATTTTACTGTTCTTGTTTAAAATGCAACTTTAGTGAGTTTTGGAAGAAGTTTTTACCCATTTTAGTTTTGATCTTAAAGATACTGAATACCTGTATTTGTCCTAAAAGTCCTTTTTATGAACCTCCTTGAAGATGAAACTCATTTTGCAAGAGAATAAGAACAACTATAAATGACAAAAACTCAGAAATGGACATTGGCAATGATCTTGATAGGAGAGTTCATTATGATATAATTGACAAAGAAACTTAGTTATTTCTGTGTCACATAACCCTTCGACAGCCAGAATATCCAGTGATGATGACTTTATACCAGAATGTAACATAACAAACAAATAGGCCTAATTAGTCGAGGAGACTTTGTTCATGATTTAAATCTTGGGCAAGTTTGTTAAAACCTTAGAAAGTTTTAAAGCACATGCCTAAATGGGATTAGGGATTGTCAAAGACCCGATAGAAGCAAAACAGAAATGGCTTTTCTGGGAAGCCAAAGAGAAAACAGCTGTTTACATTTTCTTAACAAGAGCAGATCAACAATTCAAGAAAACTTTTTCTTTTGAACAGAGAGACAATTCCAATCTTATATACCACTGTACTTTAAAAATCCCCTTATTTTAATTTTAGTCCATCCTGACCACACCTAAAATTCCTTTCCAAAGATTTCACTTCACAAACCTTCTATAACTTTCCTTTACATTCAGATTTTATCCCAAGTCATTTCTTTCCAAACAACCAGTCTCATTTAGAACATAATTACCTTCTTTTATTACCTTCCACAAAAAAAAGCATTCCCAATCCTTATATCTTTCTTGCATATCTCCTACTTTTCTACATAGAGAGTTGCTGAATTTTGCCCTTTTAGAAATCTTAGCCTCCAGTGAAGACTAAGTAGTAACCAGTAGTGAACTGTCACACCAGAGTTCTTTAGATGACAAATTTATGAACTGGTTAAGCACAAAGCATGTTTACCAGCAGATTTAAATATCCTTACTTTCTTTGCAATAAGTAGTCAAATACCACAAACCTACGTCTAGTAACCAATGATTTAGCACCTTATCTATCCTATCCTATTTGAAACCGACCTAGATGTCCAATGAATTTAATCCCAATGACTTTGAAAGCTATTTTAACAATTTTCTATGAAAACTTTGATGGGACGGGCAATTACCCATCATTTTAGTCATCTTTTTGCTAACAAACTGCAACAGAAACAACACGAGCCTATCTGACCTTCCGCAAACCTTGGCAGAATAAAAGTTTCACCTTTAATGCTGATAACTTTAAAGACATATCTATCTTAATTAAACCAACAAAATTAACTTAGTTTCAATACCAGGTTAGTGTTCCAACTAGGTCCACTTTTAAAAGTAAGTCAGTTTGTTCCCCAGTGTCAGTTTTACCTGAGACGCTGGTGGGAAAATCTGAAGTCAGAGTGTGTCCAGGCCGTACCCAAGGTGCAAAAACAGGAGGTGTGGGGCACGCAGAGGAGGCAAAGTGCTGCCAGAAGACAGAGAGAAAGTTCCCAGTTCTGAAGCTCATCCACTTGTTCAATGAGTAAACGCCATGTTTATCCACCCACAAGTGGGATTAGGAAGACAGGGAATTTCCCCGAAACAAAGGAAGTTTTGGCAGCTGCTTGGGAATACTCCTTAAAATCCCCACCGGGAGGCAGACTAATCACTGTTGGCTCCAGTTACAGTCATTATCCCGGGAAATGAGTGAGGGAGAAGCCCCCACATCTGTTAGGAGAACAGTGAGAGAGAGAGAGAGAGAGTCATCGTCCCCTTTGCTAGAGATGGCCTGTGTTTCCCCAGACACTTGGGTTGATTTGGAGGATGCCTAGTTAGGCCATTCCCATATGACAGGAAGGAGTTTCTGGTCTGGTTACCTCCCAACACAGTTCTGCACGAGGCCCTTCAGGCTGGGTCCTGATTTAGAGCCCTGAAAGCCTAGAGGGATCTAGGGTACCTCTGTCTATTCACCCTGTTTCCTGCAGAAGAGACCTGATAGATCCTATTGTGGGCATGCAGGGAATGTTACATGAGCCCAGTCCTTTCCTAAATTTGCAATCCAAATTGCTTCCAGTGGGTTCAAGTCACTCTCAGGCAGTCCTTGAGAACTGAAGAGACCATGCCTTGCCGTGAAGGTCATGCCTTATTTTACCTTGCCTTGAAGAACCTGACGTGTTTAACCCATGCAAAACACTAGAAAGTTTCACAAGGGGAAATTAAGCAATTTTGCAGTACCCAATCCAGAGGAGTCCCTGCAGAGGATGGTTTGTTTCCCATCTCTCGAACCCGTTAGAAGTTACCCCATACTTGTAACTATGAAGGCATCCCTACATATTGGCTCTCTCCCTGTGAACCCAGGCATCCCATGGTTTCCTACCCAGAGTGGCCTAACATCTTGGGTTAAGGGGGCTCAGGCTGGGAGTAGCCACTCTTACCTGTCCATCACCTGATCCACCTTTTCTCCTCTGGATTTCCCCTCCAAAATATGGCCCAATCATAAAGGCTTAGCAAGATTAATAGCAAATATGTTCCCTGGGCTCTTTTCCTGTCTGTAAACCTGGGGTCCCATTTGCAAGCGTGGCCCTGTTGAGGTTTAAGTGCACAGGCAGAGGTGGGGATTAGGAAAAATACAAGTCTGTCTTCTAAAGCAGGGCGGGAGGGGTGCCTGGCTGGCTTAGTCGGTAGAGCAAATGACTCCTGAGCTTGGGGCCGTGAATTTGAGCCCCACATTGGGCCTGGAGCCTACTTAAAGTTAAACAAACAAACAAAAAAAACAGGGCTGGAATCCAAACAGTAATCAAGCAGCTGGATTCACTATTATGTCAGAGTTTCAGTCAAATTATGCTAATTCCTTTATTTGAGACCGAAGTAGAGCCGGACCTCTTTTTTTAGTTGCTATAATCACCAAATTTGGTTAGCTTTGTCATTCAAGAACATAACACCTTCTTTAAATACACTGTGGTCACATTTATTCATTTAAAGCATTCCTATAAGTTTTTTTCTGTATTTATTGGCATGGAAAGATATCCATGACATGCTGTAAAGTAAAAATAACAGATTATAGAACAATATGTGCAATATGATTCCATATGTGTTAATGCATGGAACACAATTTGGAATGTCGTCCACGAGATTTTCTTGTTGTGTGGTTGACTGTGGTTATCTCTGGGTGTTGAGATTTGTTCAAAGATAAACTGAGGCATATTAAAATTTTTAAGAGTCTATTTGGGCAAAAATCTGTTCAAATCAGGCAGCATCCAATCTTGCAGATAGGAAGGAGCTCCAAAAAGCTGTACAACATGAAAAACTTTTAAGTAGAAGGGAGTGGGAACAAGGAAGTTACACGTAGCAAAAAAAAAAAAGCAGGTCAGTTATAGCAAAGTTACTTTCCTTTAGGGGATCATAGGGGTCTACCAGGCAGATTACCTACCTGGTGCTGATCAGGAGATTCCTTTTTTTAAACAAATATTTTATTTATTTATTTAGAGAGAGAGCAGGGGAGAGGGACAAAAGGAGAGGAGAGAATCTCAAGCAGACTGTCTGCTGAGCGTGGAGCCTGACTGGGTGCTTGATCTTACGACCCTGAGATCAAGGCCTGAGCTGAGATCAAGAGTCAGACACTTAACTAACTGAGCCACCCAGGCATCCCACAGCAATGTGACTTTTTTTTTTTTTTTTAGGTTGTATTTATTTATTTATTTGACAGAGAGACAGTGAGAGAGGGGGCACAACCAGGGGGAGTGGAAGAGGGAGAAGCAGGTTCCCCACTGAGCAGGGAGCCCGATGTGGGGCTCGATCCCAGGACCCTGGGATCCTGACCTGAGCCAAAAGGCAGACTCTTAACGACTGAGCCACCCAGGCGCCCCAGCAATGTGACTTTTAAAAAGGCATTTCCACGCACATACAAGGCCTCTGTTACTCTGAGGGAGATGGCAGATGATTACACTGATGCCAGCCACACAGCCAAGGGGACACATCTGTTGTCTGTAAAAGGGTGGATGAGGGCAGATAAATGGGTAGACAGAAACTATGAACAGCAGTAGGGCCAAAATGGTCTATCACTTTTCACTTCTCCCATTCTCTTATTGGTTCATCTAACAATCATAATCTCAGTTGCAAAGCCTATGACTACAATATTGTAGATAGAACCAACTCTCATAACATTTAATTCAACTTGGACTTGAATTAGAAGGACAAAGTGTTAGACTAAGGAAAGTGGTTTCTCTCTTTCTCTTTTTTGCATTTAAATTTTTTAAAAAATAAAAATAATCTTTTGTAAACACCACAGCATGTTTGTGAAGCATTGAGAAGGCCACCCAGGAACTGAGCAAGGCTAATTTATGCATCCATGGGAGGTAAAAAGTTTTCTGACTGGGAAGCTTCTCAGCTGTCAGGCAAGGAGACTGGATGGAGACTTGGTCCAAACAACATGCTGTCAGTGCCTGAAGGAAGGAAGGAAAGTTCTTAAGTGGGACACAGCTGAACTCAATCCTATGCTAGCAATTTATTTTAGGCATGTTGTTATCTGAAAAGAAAATTTTTGCATTAACTCCAGAGACATCATTAGGAAATTCAAAAGCCAGAGTTTCCATTTAACCTCAAAGCATGGAAAGATAGGTAGGTAGGTAGGTAGGTAGGTAGATAGATAGATAGAAAGAAGATAGATAGGTGGATATAACGCTCCTTCAGAACTACTTTGTTAAAATTTTCTAACTAGGGGTGCCTGGCTGACTCAGTCGGTAGAGCATGTGATCTTGATTTCGGGGTCTGTGAGTTCAAGCCCCATGTTAGGGGTAGAGTTTACTTTTTTTTTTTAAAGATTCTATTTGTGAGAGAGAGAGAGCGAGAGAGCACACAAGCACATGAATGGGGACAGAGGCAGAGGAAGAGGGAGAAGTAGACTCCCCACTGAGCAGAGAGCCTGAATTTTCAGGCTCAATCCCAGGACCTGGAGGTCATGACAGGAACCGAAGGCAGATAACGCACTGAGCCACCCAGCCACCCTACATTTTTTTTTTTTTTAAGATTTACCCATTTATTAAAAAAAAAAAAAAGATTTACCCATTTATTTATTTTTATTTCAGAGGTGGGAGAGGGTTAGACAGGTAACCAACTGAGCCACCCAGGTATGCCAGGGGTAGAGTTTACTTAAAAAAAAAAAAAAAATTACAATGTTCTAACTTTATGTCTTAACATAAAGTTTAGTATCTTATTTTAAATATGCTTAAGTTTCAGGGACGCCTGGGTGGCTCAGTTGTTAAACGTCTGCCTTTGGCTCAGGTCATGATCCCAGGGTTCTGGGATAGAGCCCCCGAATAGGGCTCCCTGCTCAGCAGGAAGCTGCTTCTCCCTCTCCCACTCCCCCTGCTTGTGTTCCCTCTCTCACTGTGTCTTTCTCTGTCAGATAAATAAATAAAATCTTAAATTAGCTTAAAATAAGCTAAATAATATGAGTTAAATTTTATTTTGTATATGAATATTTAACTTTTTAAGTTGGAAATTGTTCATTGGGTCATATAGCATTGAATTTAGTTGGAAATTGTTCATTGGGTCATATAGCATTGAATTTATCTTTTTAGAACATAAGTTGAAGGAAGTGCTTCTACCCAGACACCTTCTAGCATAGGTAATAATATCTGAATATCTACATGAAAATAATTTTAGAACTCCAGATCAGTACACAGGACAGATTTTTTAATGACTTGCTGACATAACAAAGTCTTCTATAACAATTAAACAAACTATTTACATATATTTTATAAATCACCTCTTTTAAATATGATTACTATTGACCCAGTGCTGTACCTATACTTCGATACTCATATAAGTGGTATGTTTAGCTTGTCTTTTCTCATTAGAAACTGAGGCTGGCAAGTTAGTTATTGGCAGACAGCCTCCTAAGTTCTTCCTCCCTGTCAATATTATAAATACTCTAAGGCCATTCATAAGTTGTGGCACTTTCTAATGCCTGGCCTGACTTTCTCTGCCTCTGAGAAAGGTGTCTGTTGTATAGCCACCCTTACTGGTGGTCTGGAGCCATGTGGTACACCAACTGTAAATTTGGGGCCTTGGGGAAAATCTTTAAAAAACAAACAAACAAACCCGGGGCATCTGGGTGGCTCAATCATTGGGCATCTGCCTTTAGCTCAGGTCATGATCCCAGGGCACTTGGATCAAGCCTGCTGCTCCTCTCCCACTCCCCCTCCTTGTGTTCCTCTCTCACTGTGTCTCTCTCTCTGTCAAATAATAAATAAAATCTTTAAAAAAAAAAAAAAAGAAAGAAAGAAAACCCCACCCAAACCATATTGGCTCACCAGCACAGTACACCTTTTCTCAATCTGTGATGTTACAAAGGTAGGTAGGTGTGCAGATAAAGGACTGCCTCAACAGGCCTGGGTTGCTTATACCTTGCACCACGAAAAAGGACCTATCTTCAAGGACTAGCCCTTGCCTGATCTTAGGAGATAACCAGGGAGCCTTGGAATATTCTGACAGTCTGACACAAGTGTGTATGTCTGAGACCTTGGGCCATGCTCTACCAGTTTGAGCAGATAAACTTATTCTGACAGTATCTGACAGTATCCTCTATGGTAAACACCTGTTTTTCTGGGGGTGAGGGCAAGGAGGTCAAGGGGGGGCTGGAGTCTGAGTAGCTAAGGTCATCTATGTAGGTTCCGGTGCATTCATGACTGTCTCCCATAAAAACTCTGGACACCAAGGCTCAGATGAACTTGGTAAAAGTTTGCATATGTTTTAACACGTTGCTGGGGAAATTAAGTACATGAATGATACTCCACTGGGAGAGGGTGCCTGGAAGTGTGCACATAGGTTTTTCTGGATTTTATCTCATGCACCTTTTCCCTTTATTGAGTATAATCTGTACTGTCTCATTATAATCAACCCTTTGAATCCTGTGAGTCCTTCTGGTGAATTATCAAGCATGAGGGTTGTCTTGAGGACCCCCTACATAGTAGGACAATCTGACCCTGGCATAATAAGGTCATTGACTGCTTAGACTACGAATCTGCCTCCTTTGGGCACTGCAGTTTTGCCCTTTCCCCAGGGTAAGAGTCAGAGAGGGCCAACCCACTTTCCCATTCTTCCTCTTCAAAGGGTTCATAAGGACTCTGATCCTTGTGGCCAGAGCCTCTCCAGAGTGAAGATGGGGAAGAGAAAGAATTCAATGTTCAAACAGTGTCACGTGAAACAAAATAAAAGCTAACATTTATTGAGCACTTACTATGTGTTCTTTTAAGTGCTTTATACATACTGTCTCACTAAATCCTTATACAACCCCATATATCGGTAAAATTACCCCTGTTTACAAGGAATTCAAGGAACTTGAGGCTCGGAGAGTTAAGGGACTTGTTCTGCTGCTAATATGTGGCCGACCAGATTCAAATGAAGCCTGTGCTCTTAACTTATACAAAATGACACACAAAGTGTGAAACATACATACATCGAGAAACTAACTATACCATGGGTCAAAAAATAAAACTGTTTCTATTGTGAGATAAGACAATGTTCCCATAAGGTGGATTTTTGTATTTCACTGTGAGACATTAAGTAGAAGGCTCTGCTATACCAACATGATTCCTGTCATCACAAATGTCCCACAACCCTCACTGAATTTCCTAATTCCAGAATTGACTCATCTTGCTCAGGTGGCTCTTATTTTTTATGCATTCTGGTGAATTGCCCACCTATAGAGTTCCTACAGAGTCCGCCTATCAAAAGCCTGACATCAAAGAGGGATTAGAACATGAAAGAGAATCTCAGACTAAGAAAACCTAAAAAATGAACTCATCATAAAATAATGTACAAAGATCGGATTAAAATCACTTAGATACCAGATTTCTAAGTAAAAGGTACTAAAGTGTCCTAAAGGAAAGCCATCAGGCAGACAGCAACCTAATTAGGATAAATTCTTTTAATTAAATTCTTACCGACCAATTCGTTATTTTGTGCCCTGATTGTTAAGTATATCATGACCAAACTAGATAATCATAGTCAACATCCTGACAGAAATTTGGAATGTTGGAGAAACAATATGAATTAATAGTCCAGAAATCTGATTTTGAATGTGGCTTTCCCTATTAACTAGCAGTGTGACTTTGATCAAGTTGCTTGAGCTCTTTTCGCTTTGATTTCCTCATTTGTAGAATGTGGAATCAGTTTAAGATCTCTTTCAGCTTGAGCAATATATAAATATTTTTAAAGATTTATTTATTTATTTATTTGAGAGGGAGAGCAAACATGAGTTGGGTGGAGGGGCTGAAGGAGATGGAGAGGGAGAAGCAGACGCCCCGCTGAGCAGGGATTCCCAACATGGGGTTCATTCCCAGGACCCTGAGATCATGACCTGGGCAGAAGGCAGACACTTAATTGGCTGAGCCACCTGGGCACACCAATATATATATCTTTTTTTAAATACAAAACTATATTGTAACTTTACAATATTAAAACTTAATATTGGCTGGCTCAGTCAGAAGAGCATGCAAGTCTTGATCTCACGGCCATTGAGTTCAAGCCCCCTTTACTAAAAAATTTTTTTTAATTAAAAAAAAGTTGGGGCACCTGGGTGGCTCAGTCATCGGGAGTCTCTGCTTTCAGCTTGGGTCATGATCCCAGGGTCCTGGGATTGAGCTCTGCATTGGGCTTCCTGCTCAGCGGGAAGGCTGCTTCTCCCTCTCCCACTCTCCCTGCTTGTGTTCCCTCTCTCTTGTTGTCTCTCTCTCCCTCTGTCAAATAAATAAATAAAATCTTTAAAAAGAAAAAAAAGTAAAACTTAACTTGGCCAAAAACTATATTTCAGGAAATATATTTACATGACCAGGAAGAACCAAATGGGCTGCTCTGCAGAGATTCAGCTAAGGAGTATCTGCAGAGTCCTGTTTGGGAGGAGAGTGTATTTATGTAAATCTGTAATCTACCTATGCATTTTGTGAGGAACATTCCTTAGGGGGCGCTTGGGTGGCTCAGCTGGTTAAGCATCTGCCTTATGCTCAGGTCATGATCTCAGAGTCCTGGGATAGAGCCCCAGGTCGGGCTCCCTGCTCTCTCTCTCCCTCTCCCTCTTCCTCCTCCCACTTGTGCTGTCTCTCTGTCTACCTCAAATAAATAAATAACATCTTAAAAAAAAAAATTCCTTTTGAAGAATTCAGTATCTATATCCCAAAGAATCTATACTTTGTAAAGGGTACTGCTACTATCAGACCTACGAGAAATACTAAACGGAATTCTTTGTGCTGAAATGAAAGGACACTAGACAGTAACTTACACACACATGGAGAAATAAAGAACACTGATAAAGATAATTATACAGGTAAAAATAAAGGACAGTTAAATGTATGTTTGTGTGTAACTCTCTTTTCTCCTGTTTAGTTTAAAAAGATACTTGCAGGGGCGCCTGCTCAGTGGGTTAAGCCTCTGCCTTGGGCTCAGGTCATGATCTCGGGGTTCTGGGATGGAGCCCCGCATCGGGCTCTCTCCTCAGGAGGGAGTCTGCTTCCCCCCACCCCTCTCTCTGCCTGCCTCTGCCTACTTGTGATCTCTGTCTGTCAAATAAATAAATAAACTCTAAAAAAAAAACAGATACTTGCATAAAGCTATAATTATAAATCTGTGTTGATGGGCACATAATGTAGAAACTGTAATGTGTATGATAATAACAGCACAAAGAAGCAGGGAGGGAAAAGACATATTTTTGTATACTATTGAAATTAAGTTGGTAATAATCCGAACTAGATTGTTACAAAGGAGGATATTAATTGTAATCCCCAGGGCAAACATTAATTTAAAAACTCCAAAACATATGGTAAAAGAAATCACAGGAGAACAGTGTATATACTAGAAGGTACCTATTTGACACAAAGGAAGGCAGTACCTGGGGAATGGGGGGAAAATATGAAAATAGCAATAAGATATGTAAACTGTACCTTATCAGTAATTATAATACTGTAAATGGACTAAACACTCCAATTAAAGTCAGAGATTGAAAGGATAGATTTTAAAAACATGATTTAACTGATGATTCACTTTGTACTATTACAAGAGACCCACTTTAGATTCAAAAACAGGAATAGGCTGGGATACCTGGGTGGCTCAGAGGGTTAGGTCTCTGCCTTTGGCTCAGGTCATGGTCTCAGGGTCCTGGGATCGAGCCCCACATGGTGGGCTCTCTGCTCAGCGGGGAGCCTGCTTCCTCCTCTCTCTGCCTACTTGTGATCTTTCCCTCTCTGTCAAATAAATAAAAATAAATAAATAAAAATTTAAAAACACACACAAATAGGTTGACAGTAAAGGGATGGAAAAGATACCGTGAAAACAGTAACCAAAAGACAGCTGAAATGGTGATAGTACCATGAGACAAAATAAGACAGTGCAAAAAAAAAAAAAAAAAAATTTTTTTTTTTTTTACTAGAGGGGCACCTGGCTGGCTGTGTGGGTAGAGCATGTAGCTCTTAGTCTCGGGGTTTGTGAGTTGAAGTCCCATGTTGAATGTAGAGATTCTTAAAAAGAAAATATTTTTTTAAAAAAGAAAAATTTTCCCTAAAAACTAAGCAAAATAGAGATGGCAACCAAATGCAATGTATGCTTTTCTTTTTTTTTTTAAATATTATTTATTCATTTGACAGACAGAGATCACAAGCAGGCTTTTCAGCCTGTTGTAGAAAGCTGATCAAGCACATGCCATCCTCTCCTTTTGGAATACACTTGCCCTTTATTCAGCTTAGAAACTTCTATTCTTCCTTCAAGACCAAGCTCGGGTTACTTCTTTGGTGAACCTTTATATGTTCATCCCACCCTCCCCTACACCGCCTTCTCTCACCAATAAAAGGAGTATGTCACTTCCTCTTCTGGGTTCCCACAGTATTGTTTATTATATCTAGTCTCACATTTCGTTATAAGTATCTGCTTATAACTGTTTTTCTTCTTTCCCGTCTGCTTACCTTCCTCTCTAAATTATGAGTTACTCAAAAGCACATACCACTTTTTATTCCCTTATATATTTGTCATCCCTGGTAATTCAAAACATTGGTAGAATACCCCATATAAAATCTAACATCCATTCAATAGAACTGTGCTGTGTAGAAAGAAGAAAAACATAAACCAGAGGAAAAGTTGAAAGAGAAAAACTAGGGGTGCCTGGGTGGCTCAGTGGGTTAAAGCCTCTAAGGTTAAAGCCTTAAAGGCTCAGGTCATGATCCTGGGGTCCTGGGATCGAGCCCTGCATCGGGCTCTCTGCTCCTTGGAGAGCCTGCTTCCTCCTCTCTTTCCCTGCCTGCCTCTCTTGCCTACTTGTGATCTCTGTCAAATAAATAAATAAAATCTCAGAAAAAAAAAAAAAGAAAGGGAAAAACTAAAGGCCTACATCATATACTGGTCCACAGTTTGGAGATCACTTTACTTAACGGGACATTAAGTAGTAATTAAGTAAGGCCCCAAAAGAGCTAAATTGTGAGATATCTTTCAACTTCCATGGTTCTTTCTGGACCTAAATTCTTCTCTGACAGCAGACTTTCCCATGTCCAACAAAGAGAGGAAAGCAAGTACTAAATTAATTCACTCCAATTTCAATGTAATGAATTACCTGTTCCAAGAGTTTTTCAGAACATATCTGAAGGAGGACCAGGGGTAAATCCACAGGATTCAAGCTACTGATGAGATAGCTTATCAATACAAGGAAATCTCTTGAATGGATTTCCCTCCAATTAAATCACATTAGCAATTACCTATGTCACACTGTACATAAGCTTGTTCCTAAGTAGAAGCTATTTTTACATTTAGCATTTGGCAAATCCTTCCAGTGTCATAATTAAAAAACTCATTGTAGCCTCCACCAGGTGGTTTTTTTCCCCATTATACTCTACCTGGGCTTTAGTGTACCGATCCCTAAGGAAGTCTGAGTAGCTGAGCTTTTTTTGGAACTTGTGAATATTGCTGGCAAGAATGATCCACCCACATATTCCAAAAACAATTACCAGTTTGGAGAATTGAGCACTTCCCCCCCTAATACTGGAGACTCCTTAGATTATATCAGTGTTAGGCTTGAAAAATTATTGCCTCTGGGATGAGCACCACAGCTAAGAAAGACTAAAAGAAAAAAAGCTTTAAAGGCTTGGCCCTGTAAAAAGGATGCATCTTTCCAACCAAACCCGTCCTTGATCATCATCAGAAACAGCAATGACACCAGTCTTAACTCTGAAGGACAACAATCTTGAGTGCAGGGAGGTGGTATGGGGAATGAAAAAGGTGTTTTATTTGAAATGTCCTTCCTGGAACAAGTGGTCAAGATGGCGGAGAAGTAGCAGCTGAGACGACATCAGGTAGCAGGAGATCAGCTAGATAGCTTATCAAAACATTGCGAACACCTACAAATCCAACGGGAGATCAAAGAGAGGAAGAACAGCAATTCTGGAAACAGAAAATCAGCCACTTTCTGAAAGGTAGGACTGGCGGAGAAGTGAATCGAAAGCGACGGGAGGACAGACCGCGGGGGAGGGGCCGGCTCCAGGCAAGCGGCGGAGCCACGGAGCAGTAAATCGGGACATTTAAAAGTCTGCTCCATGGAGGGACATCGCTCCAGAGGCTAAACCGGGGTGAAGCCCATGCGGGTCAGCGTGGCCCCAGGTCCCGCAGGGTCACAGAAGGATCGGGGGTGTCTGAGTGTCGCAGAGCTCGCAGGTATCAGAGCGGGAAGCCGGCCACAGAGACAGAGCCGAGGAGTGAGCTCTCAGCTCGGGGTTACCTTGAACCGGTCACAGGCTGGGTGAGCTTGGAGCGCGGCCAGAGGCGAGGGAGATGGGAGTAGCCGGGGCTTTTCTCTGAGGAGTGGAGCCCCGAATCTCAGCTCTTCCGGGCCGGAGACTAGGAGGCCGCCATTTTCATCCCCATCCTCCAGACTCTACGGAAAGCGCTCAGGGAACAAAAGCTCCGGAAAGCGAAACCGAGCGGATTACTTAGCCCAGCCCCTGGTAAGGGCGGTGCAGCTCTGCCTCGGGCAAAGACACTTGAGAATCACTACAACAGGCCCCTCCCCCAGAAGATCAAAAGAAATCCAGCCAAGACCAAGTTCACTTAACAAGGAGAGCAGCGGAACTCCAGAGGAGGAGAAAGCAAAGCGCGGAATTCATGGCTTTCTCCCCATGATTCTTTAGTCT
>PISX010023218.1:0-30178 GCA_004024625.1 Mellivora capensis
TGGCAAAGACCCTAGGAAAATGACCTTTAAAGAAAAAATTGAATTAACTGCAAGACTAAAGAATCATGGGGAGAAAGCCATGAATTCTGCGCTTTGCTTTCTTCTCCTCTGGAGTTCCGCTGCTCTCCTTGTTAAGTGAACTTGGTCTTGGCTGGATTTCTTTTGATCTTCTGGGGGAGGGGCCTGTTGTAGTGATTCTCAAGTGTCTTTGCCCCAGGCAGAACTGCACCACCCTTACCAGGGGCCGGGCTAAGTAATCTGCTCGGTTTCGGTTTCGGGAGCTTTTGTTTCCTGAGCACTTTCCGTAGAGTTCCGGAGGACGGGAATGAAAATGGCGGCCTCCCAGTCTCCGGCCCGGAAGAGCTGAGATTTCGGGGCTCCACTCCTCAGAGAAAAGCCCCAGCTACTCCCATCTCCCTTTCCTCTGGCCGCGTTCCGAGCTCACCCAGCCTGCGACCGGTTCAAGGTAACCCCGAGCTGAGAGCTCACTCCTCGGCTCTGTCTCTGTGTCCAGCTTCCCGCTCCAATACCTGCTAGCTCTGTGACACTCAGACACCCCCGATCCTTCTGTGCCCCTGCGGGACCTGGGGCCACGCTGATCTCGTGTGGGCTTTACCCCAGTTTAGCCTCTGGAACGATGTCCCTCCATGGAGCAGACTTTTAAAAGTCCCGATTTAGTGCTCCGTTTCTCCGCCACTTGCTGGGAGCTGGCCCCTCCCCCGCGGTCTATCCTCCCGTCGCTTTCGATTCACTTCTCCGCCAGTCCTACCTTCCAGAAAGTGGCCGATTTTCTGTTTCCAGAGTTGCTGTTCTTCCTCTCTTTGATCTCCCGTTGGATTTGTAGGTGTTCGCAATGGTTTGATAAGCTATCTAGCTGATCTCCTGCTACCTGATGTAGTCTCAGCTGCTACTTCTCCGCCATCTTGACTCATCTCTCGAGATATAAGTTTTTTTGACATCAGTGCTTGAACCCTATGACCTGGCTAATAAACCAAAGCAGTAGATAACCAGTTTCATTAGATACTAAATATTTTTATAATGGCTATGACCTTTCACCTGTTTGACAGAGATTAAATGCTCAGTAAATCTTTAGCTTCTCAGGTATTCCACCTTGTTCTTACAGAGGATTATATGACCTCCTCCTTATGAGGTTATTCAATGAAAGCATGGAATTAAAATTATTTTAATGTAGTTCTAAATCATTACAATAAATTTTATCACCTGTGTTACTTGGAAAGCAGCTGAATGTCCCAGTGGCTAACCATTGACTCAGTACTCAGTGACTTCATTTTTTACATTGTGCAATTAAGATCCAAGAACAAATTGAGGTGGAAAGTAAGGAAATACATTTATATCAAATGAAGTAACAATACAACAGGTCGTTTAGACATAGTATTTAGTGTTGTCCCAGCACACATACACACACATGCGCGTGTGCACAGGCAGCACCTGCCATGGGCAGTCCTATCACAGATCTGAAAATTCTACCTGTCATCATATGCAGAGGCAAGTCGTAGAGCTTTAGTTTGCAGTGTTTGGTGATTAAGGAGTTCCTAGATGAGGGAGTATTACATGCTCACAGTATTTGACAAAAGCATTAAAGCCTTATAATGTCAACAATTGAAAAAATTGTATATTTTTTCATGAAACACAATCCTTTCATAAACATTTAATTTTCAAATTATTTTATATATTAAAAAGAGAATCAGATATTTTGTTTTTACTCATGAAATGAATACTTATTGTCTACTTTGAGTAAGTTCACTGGGTTTTATCCAATTTGATAACCCTTCAATGCAATAATCTTTAACTTTGAGTACCTTGAATCTTTTATGAGAAGTCTATGAAGGCAAATATGTTTGTAAACTAATTGTCAAGGAAATAAAAAGGGGGAAATCAATTAAATTCAACTATGGCTTTGGATTAAGTTTTTATGGCTATATTAAATGCATTAATGTTAGCATCTTTTGGTAATAAAATCTGTGTTGAATTTAATTATTCAATTTTTTCAAATATGTCTAAGAAATACTCATTTAGTGAATGACTGTACAGTCATTTCAGGGAATAGATATTCCACCCTCCCACGCCAAAGAAGGTTGTTTGTTTTAGAAGAAAATATATGAATAAGTTAACTTTTAATTATTCTGTTGAATATTGGGTAATTTAGTATTAATTTATTTAGCTGATATAAATCATGCCATATAAGAGAAATAGTATTAAGAAAATGGAGAGGAATGAGAAACTGAGTTGCCTGTGAATTTAAGGAGGACTTGATAAGAGGTAGTAATATTTCAGCTAAGTCTTTTATGGTTAACAGAAATTTGGGGATGATGAGTATGTTCATTGTAAATTTAAAGAGTACATTGTAAATTTGTCTAGAAGGTAAGATTCTGTGAACCTTAAAAAAAAAAAAAAGATTCTGTGAACCTTAAATAGAAAAAGATGAAGCTGGAGAAAGGAGGTTAGAAGCAAATTTGGGAATTCTTTTATTCCTGGTTACATAATTTGGAATTGCTTTCCTATGGAAGGAAAAATCATCAGGAGATTTTGAGAAATAAACTTATATGAACAGATCCTTGAATTTATAAAAGTAAATATTTCAAGAATACAAGATAATGATTCTCAGGTCTACCTTCATTTTTGAATCATGAGAGGTACATTTAAAAAAGAGTGCAGTGAGCTTGGAAGTCATCATTCCTGTCCATACCATAGAAAAAGCAGAGCAAAATGAAAATCATTTTTTTTTTCTGGACCCATCCAAGAACTGAGTTGCCAAACACACAGCTTCCCCAAAATTGGGAGAGGCAGGAAGTCCAGAGTCACAGGCAAAAAATTCTTACTTAGAGCAGAAGCTGCCATAACCATAAAGGAGTAGGAATACTTAAATGGCAATTTTGTCTAATTGACAGAGGCTGAGCATGGATAAGTGTGAAAGTGAGAAACTCCTGGGGACCAGAGTTGCTAGGAGGAGGTCTCTATACTTTTCCAACTAGAGAAACCTGACAACTGCTACCCTTATCAGGTGGCCACGGTCAAATCAACAGTTATAAATCATGTTGACAGTATTTACCTTTGATGTGTGATGAAAAGGGCACTTTACCTCTCTGGTTTTCCTCCCTATAACCCATAAACCCAGTCTTATTGCCAGAAAACAACAGACAAATATTGTTATGGTATTCAAAACAAAGAAAGCTTTAAAAAACTCGTAAGCCAAAGGGAGGCTGTTCAGACAGGACTACTAAATAATAATATTGGTTCATTAACTGTGATATGTACTATATCATTATAATATCTTAAAAATAGGGAACTAGCTATACCATTGGGATGAGAAAGAGGGAAATGCTGAATACATGACTGGAATCGCTATAATGTGGTGCTTGATGGAGGGAATGGACAGCACAAGGGAACAAAATTGGAATTGATGGGAAAAGTTTTAAAACATGGCTGTGGGGCTCATGTGGAAAGGGTATGTAGATGCAAATTAAGCTTTGTGGAAATTAAAAAGAGACTTTTTTAGGATGGAAAGTTATGATCCTCTAATATTCAAGGCCATCGTACATAAAACATTTCATTAGAATTTTATCTATATTCACACAGTATTACATTATTTTCTCAAGCTACCTAATTGCTTGATCAATTTCCTAAAAGCATGTGAATTTTTATTATACTGAAATTAGTTTCATCTTGATCAATCTTTTAATATTGAATAATTTAAATAAATACTTTCACAAAATCAGATTTCATTTTTTGTTTAAAAATTTATAAGACATGGCTTCAGTTAGTGTTAATGTACTATTGTGGCCATTATGTCTTTCAAAACCAACTTTACATGAACAAATTTCACAAACTTAAATTTTTTCAAGATCTAAATTTAATCTCCTTTCAATTTTGACTCTGAATTCTACCATAGACAATTTTAGCCATTATTAGTTTTTTCCTTGATGCTGTTAATTTTCGCTGATGGGTTCCTCATATTTGAAAGTAATTCTGAAAGAGAGATTAAGGCAAGGGTGTGGATGAGGGAAGGGCAGTTATTCCGGAGAATTAATTTAAACTCATTAAAAGCTTCAGTAGAATTTGTTATAGGGTCAAATGGCAGGGTAAATGCACACTACACACTCAAATTTACATATGCCTGTACTAAAAACATTGACTAGAGTCACATTAAATTTATGTTAGTGACTGTCTTTAAGAAGAAAAGAGAAATGGGGCACCTGGGTGGCTCAGCGGGTTAAGCCTCTGCCTTTAGCTCAGGCTGTGATCTCAGGGTCAGCTCTGCAGAGAGCCTGCTTCCCCCTCTCTCTCTCTGCCTACCTGTGATCTCTGTCTGTCAAACAAATAAATAAAATCTTTAAAAAAAAAAAGAAAGAAAGAAAGAAGAAGAAAAGAGAAATAGAGAAGAATTTCCTGCTTATTTTGTTATTTTTGGCATCTTTTATAATAATCACAAATTTTATTAGAGATTACATTAAATACACTAAGTAGTGTATATTTTAAAATATTTTATTGATTTTTATAAATATGTAAATTTTAAGTAAAATTTTATTTTAATAGATTTTTATATTTTAATTTAAAATTTCTTTATGAATTTTATAAACAAATATACTTATTTTCTTCACTTTTAACCCAAATATTGTTATATCCATATTTGGTTTGCCATTTTTTTTTTTTAAGATTTTATTTTTCATTTGACAGACAGAGATCACAAGTAGGCAGAGAGGTAGGCAGAGGGAGAGGGAGAAGCAGGGTCCCCACTGAGCAGAGAGCCCAATGCAGGGCTTGATCCCAGGACCCTGAGATCATGACCTGAGCTGAAGGCAGAGGCTTTAACCCACTGAGCCACCCAGGCGCCCCTGGTTTGCCTGTTTTACCTGTCTTATATTATCTTATCAAATTAATATTTGGAAGTTTATCTATTCTGACGATGATGGAATATAGAGTTTTGGCCAACAGTTTGCATTTGAAAAGAAAAAAAAATGTGGTGCACTACTTGTCTTCCCCCACCAACATAATTTTTTAACAAATATTGATCCAAAACTCAGAAATGTGGGAAACGTTCCTTCACATGTCCCTCCAAGTGTGAGGTTGGACAGCTTTGTTCATGTTGACTGACCATATGGCTTCTCTTCCATGGAATTGCCCTTCAGGGATTTTCCATTTTTTAATTGTGTTGCCTGTCTTTCTTTAAAATGATTTTAGAAATAGAGTTTTACCGTGGGAAATCAATAATTTCTCCCTAATATATTGATTGTTCCATAATTCCTGTCTTATTTGAGATGTCCTCTTAGAAGCATACTGTGTTTTTTTTACAAATTGGAGGTTTGTGGCAACCCTGAATCAAGCACATCTATCAGTTCTATTTTTCCAGTATTTGCTCACTGTGTATCTGTGTCACATTTCAGTAAGTCTTGCAATAGTTCCAATTTTCTCATTATTTTTATTATTGTATTTGTTAAGGTGATCTCTGATCAGTGATTTTGGATGTTACCATTGCAACTGTTTTGGGTGCCACAAACCGTGCCATTACAAGATAGCAAACTTAATTGGTGTCAACATACAACTATGTGTTCTGACTGCTGCACCCACTGGTCATCTCTCATCTCTCCTCCTGTCCTCAGGCTTCCCTATTCCCTGAGGCACAACGATATGTAGAACGCAAAAACTTTGTTCATACCTAGCAATAAGTCTGTTTCAGTTTCCAATCATTTGTGCATTCACTGGAGTGGCACTTATTTCCTTTAGGAACTTTTCCTTTCTATTGTCTACTTGGCTAACTGGTGCAGGAGGCCTAGCTTTTGGCTTATCTCAACTTTCAACATTGATCATTTCAGGTTTTTTATTTAAATTGAGAAATACATGACTCATGCTTTCACTTGAATACTTACAGGCCATCGTGGGGTTATTACTTGGCCTAACTTCCAAGTCATTAGAAAGTCATCATAGAAATCTGTAAAACACTTTATACATTTTTTTAAATTTATTTATTTGACAGAGAGAGACATAGTGAGAGAGGGAACACAAGCAGAGGGAGGAGAGAGGGAGAAGCAGGCTTCCTGTCAAGCAGGAGCCAGATGCGGGGCTGGATCCCAGGACCCTGGGATCATGACCTGAACCAAAGGCAGATGCTTAATGGCTGAGCCACCCAGGCTCCCCACTTTATACCTTTTTAAAGCAATATTGTTGGAGCTCCAGTCTATTGCATCCTATTTTATGTAATAATCATACTGAAATCTGTTTATTCTCATTGTTTTGGAGAGTCACAAGAAACCAGTTATCAATGGCCCTAGAAAATCCTTTATTAAATACATACATTTAACTTTATTCCAGATTTCCCAAGTTATTTGGCCAAGAAATTCTATTTTGCAGGTTACTTATTAGCATCTATCAAAATAAAAATCACCAGGAATTCTTCAAACCGATTATTCGGTGTTATACATCATGAGGTAAAGATCTACTTCACACTCTATTCACTTCAACAAATCTGTATTTTATGCTTAAAGGGTTTCTACCTCTTACTTGACTGTTGGAGTGGATTGGAATTCATGAGCAAAAGCACAGAATCAAAACATACCAGGCTGTCTGCATAGAAACTGTAACAATATCCAGCTCAAACACTGACAGTGCAGGCGATGAGCCTGGAGAGCTGTACTGTGGTGCTATCTGTCAACAGCCTGTGTGTCGGAGGGACGGTGGGCCACTTTTTGTAGGTTTAAGCAGGGCAGCATTATAGAATAATCTCTAATTTATTTGTCTATGGGAATCTTTGTAGGATTGAATTGAAGGGACATTTTTGAGGCAAAAAGACAATAAGGAAATGACTGGTGCTATCCAGGGCAGACAGGATGAAGGCGTGAAAATTATTTAGGGTTTGCAGCAGGAAGAGTACAACGCAAATTCAAGATAAATATAACAAGTAAGTTCAGGAGAACTTGGCACTTAGTTGGCAATTGGGAATGCAAGACATGATGACGTCAGGTTCAGGCTCTAACAAATGAGATTTCAGAATACTGGAAGTGTGTTAGAGAGAAAAGACAAATTCTACTGTCGCCCTGCAGGGTGTGAGCTACCCAGGACATTCACGCTGATATGTCCTACAGGTGGCTGGAGGGTAAAAAACGTACATCTGAGACTGTAATCTGGCTAATCCCACTTGAGGAAACATCCACTGGACAATTTGTAGCATGCAAAAAAAAAAAAGAAAGGAACTGAGGATTGGCCTCTTTCCCTCCCTATTTATGTGGCAACATGAGAAAGACTTCATTTTTAGGAGCATGGAAAATAAGCAGAGCCAGAGTAAGTTTTAGAAGAGAGTGGAATTCATGAAGCTGGTAGGGCACAGAGCTTCAAAACAGTTTGACTCTGGGGAAGAAAAGTAGCGTAAAGGTTAAGAAATGACCTTTGAAATCCATCACACTTGGGTCCAGATCTCAGCTCAGTCATGAATTGCTGTAATCATTGAATAAGTTACTGGGTTTTATGGACATTATTTTTTTAATAAAAACAATTTTTGAGAGCAGTTTTAAGTTGATAGAAAAATTGAAGGAAAGATACAGAGTTTCTCATATATTCTCTGCCCCCCACATATGCATAGTCTTCCCCATGATCAACATCTTTCACTAGAGTGTACATTTTTTCCAACTGATGAACCTATGCTGACACATGATAATCATTCAAAGTCTATAGTTTATGTTACCTTTCACTCTTGGTGTTGTACATTCTACAGTTTTTGAATGAATTTATAATGACATGAATCTATCATTATATTATCATACAGAAACTTTTCCTGCCCTAAGAATTCCCCAAGAGGTTCATTTCCTCATAAACAAAATAAAACAAAATATGACACAGATACACAAAGTGAGTAAATACTGGAAAAATGGAATTAGTATGTGCCTTATAATGATGTTGTGAAAATCAAATCCTGGAATGAGTATAAAGCATTTAGCCTAGTGCAGAGTTCAAAATAGATATAGTAAGCTGTGACAATTATAAAAATAACAACATGACTGAATATTTCTATTGCATTTGATATTCATAATATCGTTGAGAATTTTTGCAAGATATATTTCAGGAGAGTGATGGGGCATGAAAGCTGTATGGAACTGTGATGTGAAGGCACAGAGACAGTGCCTTCTGAGACTAGGCTTCTCAGTAGAAATGCACTAGGAGAAGAGCACTGAAAGTAGACATAAATCAAGATCAAGAGTGAGCTTATTTCTTTTATTTGCTTCAGAGTAGACACACTTGATTATAGGTTGCAGGGAAAATACTAAGACAGAAGGAGAAGTTGATGATGTAGGACAGAGGAGATCAAGTGGACCAGTTGTACTAAAAACAATCCCTGACCCATAGTCACCTGTTGATGTGTGTTTTGGTATTAATGAATGAATTGGATTTAATGAATCAGGGCACTAGTAGAGTGCTGGCCTTGAGCTGGTGGCAGATGCAGCATCTAATTTTGCTGAATTTTGTCTTTTATAAGTACTTTTTTTGCTTCTTTGGAATACAAACAGGATTGATGTGTTCAAACCCCGCCTAAATTTAAAATACTGTAAAAAAATATGATATCAAATAAGAAAATTTATTTCTTATGGTCCTCTTTAGACATTTCTGAAAGAAAAATTCCACATGAAATATATCTGTAGTAAGCCTCAGTCAGCAAGAGAGCTCTCCTGTGAAAATATTCACTACCTGGTGTAATTCTGTTTAGAAATATGACATACCTATATAATGCAAAATTAATATTTCTGGTAACCAGGAAATGTTTATAATAAATTCAAGATTTCATATAAAATAAAAAGCGCTTGTGATTGACTACAAACTGATTAGTATGTGGCATTTTTTAAAAAGATTTTATGTATTTATTTGACGGACAGAGATCACAAGTAGGCAGAGAAGCAGGCAGAGAGAGAGAGGGAAGCAGGCTCCCTGCTGAGCAGAGAGCCCGATGCGGGGCTTGATCCCAGAACCCTGAGATCATGACCTAAGCTGAAGGCAGAGGCTTTAACCCATTGAGCCCCCAGGAGCCCTGTATGTGTCATTTTAACTTAAAACACTTACATGTTAAATGTTAGATTTAAACACTTATGAATTTGCATTAAAATATTTCTCCTGATTGACATTACAGTTGCCCCATGAAGTGAATACTAAGAGAAATAATATATTGTATTTTATATATGTGCATAATCATTGTATACATCCTCAGTCACCTCTGAATTTCTCTTTAAACTTACTATTTTCTTACTCCTTAGTGAATTACTGTTATCTTTTCTTGTTTGGTTTCTATGAACCATATCCCAGGCTTTTTCTTAAAAGTGGTGAGTAAGATAAATGGTACCATTTTCAAGCATAATCAAAACTGAAAGAGGCTATAGCAAAAGCAAGCCTTTCCTTGTTCCCTGCTGTCCCACACATTACCCTGTTGGTATGACAATAAATAATCATTTCTGTAATTGTCAACTGCAGCAGCTTTCACGTGGAATACATCACATTAGGAGCTTACCATACTGCATCCTCCAGATCTGGGAAATTTCTTTCATCACCTCTGCACCTGATATAGTAGCAGCAGCCTTTTTATCATTTACTTTCCTGCAAAATTTCAAATTGAGAGGCTGCTTTATTGTTTTCCCAGAGGCCTGTTAGCCAAGTCGGCTTTTAAACATTTATAGAGCACAGCAGTTTCTTCCCATTCACAAATATTCTGTTGGCACTGCAGGTAGCTTCAAAGAGTTAGTCCACCTGTTTAGCCCTGGCCACACAATTCCCATCTGAAGTGCACATGTGCATGCTCACACACACACATGCACATGAGACAGAGATAGAGAGACAGAGACAGAACTGGAGTTAGGCAAGTGGGCTTTAGAAAAAACAAAACAAAACTCATTTTCTTTTGTTTTCCATATTATTCCCTCCCCTACATTTGTTCCAGGTTATTTTTAGTTTATCTTGTAGGCATGCTTTCTTATTTGGATGGACAATTTTGGATTTTTGATGAGGAACTAGTTATTCTTTTTGTCTTTGCTTTTGTTTTCAAAATAATGATGATTGTCTTCATCAGAAGTAATAGAGATGTTCAAACAAGAAAGGAATTCGAGGTTTAGTACAGGGAAAACGATCTTTGTTTTGAATAATTTTTGGAGTTAAGTAAATCAAGATATAAAGCAGTAGTTATTTGGATCACCTAATTGCATGGGGAACATCTTTTATAGTTATATCCATTGTTAAAATAGTCCCTTGGTGATATGGATATGCAACCATTTTCAGTTCTTTATGCCTACCCTGAATAACCTATTTTGGGTCCTAGTAGGGTATGCAACTGGCCTTGAGTTCTGGAAGCAAGGGGGACACCTTGGAGGTGAAGAAAGACACACTCCTTACTACTGGACCTTATCTCAGATGAATGTATCCTAACAACACTTAGGAGAAGCGTTTTCAAATATCAGGCTGTACAAATGGTCAATCATTTTTGACCATTTTGAATATCAGGAATTTAGTCCTAATTTAGTACTAAATTGAAAATCAGGAAATTAGTCATTGAGGAGGAGAAAGGAAAACTCTTGCTCAAA
Organism: Mellivora capensis; assembly: GCA_004024625.1. Lineage (NCBI taxonomy): Eukaryota > Metazoa > Chordata > Mammalia > Carnivora > Mustelidae > Mellivora > Mellivora capensis. The sequence continues at coordinate 10,566 of PISX010023218.1, forward strand.
CATGTTACTTAAAGTTTTCCTGTGAACCAGAAAACACAATTGCCTTTAAGTTCATTAAGATAAATTTTCTTTTTTTTTTTTAAGATTTTATTTATTTATTTTTCAGAGAGAGAGAGAGGCAGCTAGAGGCAGAGGGAGAAGCAGGCTCCCCACTGAGCAGAGAGCCTGATGCGGGACTCGATCCCAGGACGCTGGGATCATGACCTGAGCCGAAGGCAGCCGCTTAACCAACTGAGCCACCTAGGCGTCCCAAGATAAATTTTCTTAAATATGGAAATGTATTTTATAAGTTCCAAGAAAAACTATTTGTATTTTGCCATGCTTTCATCATTTTTTCCCTATTACTTGGATTTGTTTTTTAAACCATTAAAGAAAACTGTATCTGGCTTTTTCCATATAATCAAATCAAATATGTTAGAAGCCTGTTTTACAATGCCCTAATAAATAGTTAATACTCAAGTAAAATTAAATTTATCCAACATTTCCTAATACCCGTACATGTAAAAAGTTTCTATTTTTTCACAACTATAACTTATCTTTGTGAATATTTTTCAAGTTAAAGTCTTCTCTCTGGCAGAAATTCCTCATATTGGGATTATTAGCTTTTAAGCATTATTTGTTTATAGATATGAGGTTATTTTTAGTATATTTTTAAATTTCTTTACAAATTTTGGGATAAGGAAAAAAAATTTTATATTTTTATATTTATATTTTACATTAACATTGAAAGGTCCCCCAATAATGGGTCCGTGATTAAAGGAGCGAGACTGATACAAAGTGAAGGTCAAGCAAAGCTTTATTTCATGCCAAGCATGGAGAACCAAACCGAATGTTCGGGGCCACGCCTCTTACAGAGAGGGCAAGCCCCCCCCCCCACCTTACCAACTAACTTTTAAAGGGCAAGGGCCATGTGGCTGGGCCTGGCCACACACAGGTGGCCAATGAAATTGTAACACACAGAGAAAGCTGCACAGACATGCTAGGTCACACACGGGTGGCCAATTGAATTACAATTTACCCTAGTAGATATTTGAGCTAGCCTATCACCTTGGTCAGAATTGGTGCTCAAAAGGCAGGGCCCATACTCCTTGGTAGCTAAGGAGACAGTATGCGCCCGCACTGATCGGATGTCTCCACCTGTCCTGACCCACCCTTGTATTTGGGCTTTGTTACCTGGGACTGGTTTCCCAGGCTTGCTTTTTTTTTTTTTTAAGATTTATTTATTTATTTGACAGACAGAGATCCCCAGCAGGCAGCGAAGCAGGCAGAGAGAGAGGAGGAAGCAGGCTCTCCGCTGAGCAGAGAGCCCGATGCGGGGCTCAATCCCAGGACCCTGAGATCATGACCGAAGGCAGCGGCTCAATACACTGAGCCACCCAGGCGCCCCCCAGGCTTGCTTTTAAGTAAGTTCCCTGGGAGGGTGGGGGGCAAAGTCAGTTTAAGTTTTACTGCGTAAACAACAAAATGACTGTCTAATCCAAGATGGAATCGCTCTGGCTAAATAGGCCCTTACAACATATAATCTAAAGTGTTGAATTTTTTCATAAAAAATAATAGCACAATTAATAAAGAAAATTTAACATTGACAAAATACTAGTACTTAGCTTATGGTCCATATTAAAATTTAGTGACATTACAATATGTACTAGAAATCACCCCACATCAGTTCATAGAGGACTTCTACATCTTTTTTTATTACTATATATCGTATGCCTTTGCCACAGTTTGCACAAGCAACTTTTTAATACATTAATATTTGGAAAATTGTTGAAATGTCAATCTCAGAATAAAAGTCAGCATGTTAAATATATTTAATTTTGTTATAAATTTGCTTTAACCTTTTAAAATTAAGCTAAATTAAATTAAATTAAATTTTTCATTTTACTGTGGGCCATAAATATTCTTTCAAAGAACTGTGTAAACTGTAGGCCAGCACTTATAGATGAACATACCTGTATACTATCTAATATCTTTGCCTTTGAAGTGTTTTTGTGATCAAAAGTAAATGTACCTATCACACGCACACACCCGATGAAATATGCACATGACAGGTTGTTTAAATTAATATACTTAATGAAAACCATTATTCTCTTGTAAGGTTTTTAAATTTAATAATTAACAGTGGCCAAGTAGGGTTTTTGTGAACATTTTGAATTGGGGCCCAGAACTAAGGTTATTCCAAGGTTAACAGCCTGTTTTGTTCAGCTTTTAAACAAGGGCAGTCTTCCAGGCTTCCTTTTCTCTAAATTGAATATCAGACAATGTATTTATTCTAGTCACATGTAGTTTCTTTCACTGCATTTACAAAGGATGCTTCTTAACTGTTCTTAATAAAAGAAAAAATCATGTTCTTCCTTTTCATTGCATGTCCCACAATGTGTCTTTAAGCTGAGCAGTTAGAGTTGCATGCAGTTCCTTCATTTACTGTGTTCTGAAATACAGATACTGTAGCTATAGGGTAGCATCACTGTGCATAGGTATCTGATGTCATCTCTCACCTATTTCTATACATACAAATATTTCTATCCCACTAGGGGTTCCCATGATCCAGTTTTCCCCAAGTACACCTCTTTTTTTTTTTTTTTTTTAATTTATTTGTCAGAAAGAGAGACAACCAGAGAGGAAACACAAGCAAGGGGAGTGGGAGAGGGAGAAGCAGGCTTCCTGCAGAGCAGGGATTCTGAGGTGGGGCTCAATCACAGGAGCCTGGGATCATGACCTGAGCAGAAGGCAGACGCTTAAGGACTGAGCCACCCAGGCAACCCCCCCACTCACTCCCCACAAGTACACCTCTTTTTTCACCAGGGGATAGGTTATAAATAATACATGATACGTATAAATAATACATGATCATAATATGTTCACTTTTTTGTTACCCCTCCTTTCCCATCACCCAACTTCTTCTACCTCACCAAAAATAAGTTCTGTGGCTCCATAAAAATGTGACAAGCAATCTTTTACTTAAAGCTACAGTTTCCACAGCTGGCATAAGTGATGTTTACTTTGCATTTTTTTGAAAATGACCTTTGAAGGCCCTATAAAGGAGAGACATGGGTCATTTGTCCTGTGGTTGTGTTATATAGTCTTGGCTCTGACCTTGTGCCACCTGTGTTCATGTCACTATGAATTAAATAACATCATTGAACTCTGAATGTGAAGAGAGAACAGCTGTTCACCTGGCACAAACAGAAAACCATACTTATTTTTAGCATTAAAAAAATTAAAAAGAAAACTCCTGATTACAACTATTTGTCCTCCGGTGGAAATAAAGAAATTGATCCCATTTACAATAGCATCAAAAACAAAATGGTTAGGAATAAATTTAAGTATGGAGGTGAAAGATCTCTACTCTGAAAAGTACAAGACAATGATGAAAGAAATCAAAGAAGATACAAATAATTGGAATGGAATCCTGTAAATGGATTGGAAGAATTGTTAAAATGTCTATACTACAAAACATCCATAGATTCAATATAATCTTTACCAAGATTACAGTGGCATTTTTGAAGTAGGAGAAACAATCCTAAGATTTATATAGAATCACAGAAAAAGCTCAAATAGCCAAAGAAATCCCAAGAAAGAATAAAGCAGGCATCAAACTTTCTGATTTCAAACTATATTCTAATTAGTCATTAACATCAACATACAGTATGATACTAGCATATAAAAAGACAAATATGTCAATGGAACAGAATTGAGAGCCCAGAAACAAACCCAAGCATACAGTGTCAACTAGTATTTGATGAGAGCCAAGAATACTAAATGGAGAAAAGATCGTCTTTTCAAAAAATGGTACTGAGATAATTGGATATTCACATATAAAAGAATAAAACTAGGCCCATATCTTACATGACTCACAAAAATTAACTCAACATGGGTTAAAGACTTAAATATAAGACCTGAAACCATGAAACTCCTGGAAGAAAATACGGGAATGAAGCTCCTTGATATGGGTCTTAACAATGACTTTTTTGGATATGACAGTTAAAACACAAACAACATAATCAAAAATAAACAAGTGGGGGGCTCCTGGGTGGCTTAGTGGGTTAAGCCTCTGCCTTCAGCTCAGATCATGATCTCAGGGTCCTGGGGTTGAGCCCCACATCAGGCTCTCTGCTCAGCAGGGAGCCTGCTTCCTCCTCTCTCTCTGCCTGTCTCTCTGCCTATTTGTGATCTCTGTCTGTCAAATAAATAAATAAAATCTTTAAAAAAATATATAAACAGAGTGGGACAACAGAGTGAACACATATTTCACCAGGATATGAGGAAAATATTAGATCTTCTGTTTCTATTTATTTTTATTCTGAGGATAAGGCAGTTAGTAAGCTTTTCTGTCATTTAATACAAAGATTGGCCTGGTATCTTCACATGTGAAAAGAGATGCACTGCCTATAAGAACAAGTGAGGTACCAGTGTTACATTAAGGTTAATTTAACAAAATTATCTATACTAAATTTCATAATGTGTGGAAGTGAGTAAAAAGTATCTTGCAAAGAGATCTTGAATTGACTATATGAATAAAAAAGTATAAATGAACAAAAATTCTGACACCTTTTATACTGAGCTTTTTTGGTATGACTATTTGCATGGGAACAAAAATATTGATCTAATTACATCTTACAAAATAAGAGAGAAAAAAGCACGATTATTAAAGTGAAAATCTGAAAATATGAATATACTTTCTATATAGCAAGTGTTGAACTAGCTAATGGATAGTGTATACTGGGCCCAGTCATACATACAGTGAAAGAATGTTTACAATTATTTTTTTAAAGATTTTATTTATTTATTTGACAGACAGAGATCACAAGTAGGCAGAGAAGCAGGCAGGCAGAGAGAGAGGAGGAAGCAGGCTCCCTGCTGAGCAGAAACCCCGATGCAGGGCTCGATCCTAGGACCCTGGGATCATGACCTGAGCCAAAGGCAGAGGCTTAGCCCACTGAGCCACCCAGGCACCCCTAAAATTATTTTATAGTTGCAATGTGCAATCAGAAAACATGGAGGTGATGGAATATCATTTATAGAAAGTCTAATCTTTTTTTAAAATTTATCTATTTATTTGACAGACAGAGATAACAAGTAGACAGAGAGGCAGGCACAGAGAGAGAGAGGAGGAAGCAGGCTCCCTGCTGAGCAGAGAGCCCATTGCAGGACTCAATCCCAGGACCCTGAGATCATGACCTGAGCCAAAGGCAGAGGCTTAACCCACTGAGCCACCCAGGAGCCCCAACAGTCTAATCTTTTGTTTAGCATCCTCACCAGTTTCTGTTTGGAAGGAACCACATTCGATCCATATCTCCTTCAATGTAGCAGTAATAATTTATTTTCCTTAATCAGTAATGGAGTAGTATTTTCCTTGGCATTAACAATTCTAAAACCTTCACAGAACTGCACAGTTTTAGCCTGATCCTTTCCATCACTCTCTTGTAGAAATCAATGAAAACTTTCCCTCAAGCAAAGTAGGCTTTAAAGCCAGTAATTGTACTATAACCACTGACTGGATTATAACTCCCTGTTTTAAGTGAGCTCTTCCATTTTCATATTGTCAGACAAATTAATTAAATTTTCACACAGGTCTGATGCATTAGTCTGGGATTTTTATATGATGATTTTATATTGTATCCTACTTTGGGGGTATGATTTAAAATAGTGAAAAATACATAGTTCTTCCTTAGTAGTGGAGGGACACAGATTTTAAAAAAAAGACATTTTTCATAGAGTGTAGTAGATTCTCTGACAAAGATAACTAAAGGGTTCTGTAAAAACCCAAAAGACGTGTAATCTTTAATATGTATACTTCATCATTTTTAAAATCTTCACAGATCTGTTTTTTAAGATGACCTTGAGAATATTTTTAAACAAAACTGCTTATTTTTCTGCCTAGTGTCACTGGGATGTTTATGGAGTAACCATTACTCTGAAGATAGCTATGTAATAGAAGAGATTTTCAAAATGACCTTGAAGTCAATTTGAAGTCATTTGTCTTGGCAGACCAAAAAAAAAAAAAAAAAAGTTTCTCAAGAGAAATTTGAATTCTAGTATTTCCTTTTCCACCAGCAAAACAATGGTATCAACAGGGTTTTCTAAGATTACCTTCTCTGCTTTGCAAAACTGGTTGTTTTTCTTCATGTTTCTTTATATCAGCTTGTTACTTTACATTCTCTAGATTTTGGTTACTATTTACACTCAGGTCAGGGATGCTCTATTTACAAACTTCATTATCTTAGAATCACACTGACTGAGGCAGCCTTAGGTTTCATAAAAGGAAAAAGGAAAAAGGAAAAATATCAGGTAGAAATACATTTGAGTGACAACAACAAGATACTATAAAGCACACTTGCAACTGTAGAAAAAAAGAAGGAACGTGGGAATTGAGGCAACTATTTAGTAGGCGGTTAAAAATGTAGGCTCTTCATGATCCAAACTACTCCGCCTGCTTTGCAAATAAAGCAAAGGGATTCTTCTGAGTTGAAAGCATGAATGGTGGTATTATTTGGAAGATAGCAGTAGTGGTGGTGATGAAGTTCTAGAACCTAGGTGAGGTTCAGTGGGGTGAGGTTCAGAGCCAATGGCTAAGAAAGAATTCTTTTTTTTTTTTTTTTTTGTCAGAGAGAGAGGGAGAGAGAGCAAGCGAACAGGCAGACAGAGTGGCAGGCAGAGGCAGAGGGAGAAGCAGGCTCCCTGCCGAGCAAGGAGTCCGATGTGGGACTGGATCCCAGGATGCTGGGATCATGACCTGAGCTGAAGGCAGCTGCTTAACCAACTGAGCCACCCAGGCGTCCCTAAGAAAGAATTCTTAAAACATCTCTGGTGCAAAAAGGTGGTTTATTAAAGCATGGGGACAGGACCCATGGGCAGAAAGAGCTGCTGCCCCAGTATCCTGAGGAGTGGCTGATTATATGCACAGGAGTTGGGTAGGTGAGAACAAAGGGGGTGATGTTAGTCTCTAAGGAATTTTGGAAGCAAGGTCTCCAGGACCTTGAGGGGCTAGCTATTGTTGGGAGAAAGGTTATTTATTACTAGTGGTAAAAATCTTCTTGTGAGACCTTTTAGATGTATATCAGTGGGCCATATGCTTGGGAATGATTCTCCACACTATCTTGGAGATAAAGTTTCACATTTCTCCTATCAAGTGTCCTTGTTAGTGAGATTTGGGTTTAGAAGAAATTTAACTTTATTTAGGGCTTGAGGAACTGAGTTATTTGCCTCTGGAAATTGTGCTATTGTTAAGATACCTTCTTTGTTGTAAATCTCTAGGACATTGGTAAACCAAGGGAGACTCCTGTCTTGCAGGATTGTGATCTCTGCAAGTTAACTATTTGTTTCTCATTTAGGGCAGTCAGGGGTGCCTGAGGAATGTCATGCGTATTATGGAGGGGAGCGGGTGGAGAGGGGGTGCAAGGTTCCAGCTTTTGCTTTGTCCTCAGCCAGCCTCCTGCTCCCTCATCAGTGGTATAAATACTTTTAAATTTTTCTGAAGTTCTAATTCAGGACTTAAGTTACATAAAAGCTAAATGACAAGATACCCTCAAAAACCTCAAAATATAAGTGACTGGAAGAAAATCTACCAACAGTCATAATACTTGCATGCTATCCCTGTCTGTGCAGAAAGAATCAAAAGAAATACATGAGGTAGATGATAAACCAGAGAACAAAACAGCCCACAGGTAAACAAATAAAAGTGGGCAACTGAAACTCAGTCTTAAAGTTCTTTTAGCACAGTGGGTCCAAGGTAGAAAGGATTGAGAGCGCTAGCTCTCCAATTTCTGTGATCTCTGACAGCTGATCAGCCAGAACAAAGTTTCATGTCCCCACAGTAAGGAGGAAGTACTCAAGGTGGAAACAAAAGTGAGTAGGACTAGCATCTTAAAACAAAGGAAAGCAAAGTCTCAGATAAAACTAATGGAGGCCTGGGGAACCTCAAAACAAACAAACAAACTAACTAAAACTAAACAACAGAAAAGAGGACTCTGAGAAGTTAAAAAATTTACACTGAGTGTTGCCTCATGTTGACTTCAGGAAAACTAATTTACAAAAAATGCAAGCCACAGAAAAGTGGCAATATCTAATTCCACACAGACTCGTCAAGAATGACTGAAGAGCAGCACAACATCCCCATTGACAACGAAAGAATACCAGAAAGACTTTCCGATAAAACAGATTAAAATGTCACCTACTGTTTCAAAATGTAACAAAATGCACTTATAAAATGATAGAAGAAATAAAACACAGCAAAATTAGAAAAACTCAGGAATAAAATGATATATTTCAGACAGTTGGAAATTTAAAACATTTCAGCATAAAAAAAACTAAAAAGAACACAAAAACAAATAAACATAATGGATAATGGCTAAAAAGAAAAATAAAATGAAAAGAAACAATTGTAAAAAATTTTAGAAAGAAACTAATTGATCTCCAGTTCTGAACAGTGTGTAATAATGCATTAAACAACTAGAAACTTGACAAAATATGTGGAATGTAGTTTTCAGGTACTAGACAAAAGATAGAACAACACTAGATTCCTGGAGAAAAGAAGAAACAAGGTGACCCCAGTAATAGCTTTCAGTTTATGGTAGAACCAATCTTTTACTCTGCAGGGGTAGGGGGGGAGAACACTAAGACAGCCTGCTAATACCAATGAGCTGAAGAGATGCAGATCAGATTTCAGGGAGGACAAGCCAGCTAGAGTGGAGGCTGGAGTTTCACAGGGAGACAGAGCTTCAAAGAACCGCAAAGGTTTCCCCATGATCTTTTAATTGAGTACTGATTTGTTTATACATAAGAGAAAAATGCTTGATTCTAGGTAGAGTGCTGCCATAAATGAATAGACAGAAAATTTCTAGTGTCCTAACAGGACATGGAATAGTTGGGGTCCACACAAGGAAGAGTGGATAAAACCTCTAAGGCTATGTTATCTGTTTGTACATTATCAAACCTGAAAACAAACCTCAAAGAAATCCAGCTGATTCAAAGTAACTTAACTATTTGTCAAAACAAAGTCAAACTTTATTGGAAGGAATACAACAAAATGCAATAATCAACAACATAAAACTTTAATGTATAGCATCCAATGAAAAAATGTTGAGGCATTTTAAAAAAGCATGAAAATAAGACCCATAAGCATATGAAAAAGCAACCAATAGAAACTTCTACAGAGATGATGATGAAACTACCAAACAAGAGTATCAAAAAATGAATTATAAATATACTGTATATGTTTAAGAAGTTTGAAGAAGCCATAACAATCATAAGGTGAGTAATGGAAGATATAAAGACTCAAGTAAAACTTTAATGAAATATATAGTATATGACATTAAGAAAAATTAAAAAACAAAAAACAAAAAACAAAATAAACAAACAAAAAAACACCTTTGGGTGAGATTAACAGCCGATTAGTTGATGCAAAACCAAAGAGCTACATACTTGAATTCATAACAATAGAAATTATCAAAATATTTTCCCCAAAAAGAAAAATAATTTAAAAATTGAACAGAGCAAGAGTGACCCATGGGACAATATTAGATAGTCTAATGTAGGGATAACTGAAATTTTTGGAAAAGGACATATATCCAAGAAAGTCAATAATCAAAAGCAGAATAAACAGAAATATAACTATATGAAAATATAATAAAATTTCTGAACACTGATGAGAGATAATCATAAAGGAAACCAGTGGAAAAAAATGCTCACTCAGTATGGAAGAATAATAGCTGCTGATTTCTCCTAAGAGAAACTATAGGTCAGAACAAAACGGAGATCTATTTTTAAAGTACTGAAAGAAAAAAATACACATAAATTAAAATTCTTTACCCACCAAAGATATTTTTCAAAGTTAAAGGCAAAATAAAGACATTTTCAGATATATAAAGGCTGAGAGATTTCACTGTCAGGAAACCTACACTAAAAGAAATATTAAAGAAGTTTTAAGGAAAAAGAAAAAAATATATGAGGGAAATTTAAATCTTCACAAAGGAATGAAATTGGTGAAAGTATAAGTAAATTTAAAAACTTTTCTATTTATTAATCTCTTTAGAAAATGACTGACTTTTAAAATTAAAAATAGCACTCAATGTAGTGTGGAGCTTACAGTGAGTAAAAATAAAACATCTGAAAATACTTGCAAAAAAATGAATGGGAGGTGGAATTCAAGTACATTGCTGTAAGTTGCTCATATGATAAATGAAGTGATATAACAATACATTAACTAAAGATAGATTTTATTTAGTTAACTTTGAACAACTACTAAACAAGGGAAAGGGGAGAACTGATAAAATAATAGCAGAGATAAAATAAATACATTAATGAAATTTTAGTTAGTCCAAGAGATGATTGAGATATAGGAAAAATAGAACAAAGTACATATAAGACAAATAGAAAAAAATTAAGATGACAGATTTAAGCTAAACCATATACTCACATTAAATGTAGATGGTTTAAATAGACAAATTAAAAGAGATTATTGGGTTGGATAGAATAAAGGTTCAACTATATGTGGTCTGAAAGAAATCTTATTTATTTATTTGTTTTCTTAAAGATTTCATTTATTTATTTGAGAGAGAGAGAGCACAAGTAAGCAGAGTGGCAGGCAGAGGGAGAGGGAGAAGCAGGCTCTCTGCTGAGCAGGGAGCCTGAAATAGGACTCTCTCCCAGGATCCTGGAATCATGACCTGAGCCGAAGGCAACCTTAACCAAATGAGCCACCCAAGTGCCCCAAGAATTTAAATAAGAATTAAGATACTGATACAAAGTGAAGGGTTAGTGGATAAAAGATAAAACATACAACCATTAAGCCAAAACTAAAAATAAATAAAACAGTTGAGTAACTATATTACCACAGGAGAATTAGACTTCAGAGGGTGAATATTAGCATGGATAAGAGGGTCATTCCATAATGAAGAAAGGACATTAGTCAAGAAAACATGTCCATCTTAAAGTATATGGACTTAAAACCCATCTTAAAACAGTTTAAGGAAAATATGAAAATGTAAAGGGAAAAACCCTCAAATATATTTGGAGATTTCAACATTCTACTATCAGTAATTGATAGAACAAGTATGTAGTGAATTAGTAGAAATACACAGACTGAAACAATACTATCAACCAACTTGACCTAATGGGCAATTATAAAACATCTAAGTAAAACTAGATGAACACATTCATCTAAGTGCACATGAGTGCTCACCAAAAGAGAACATATGCTGAGCCATAAAACAAATCTCAATAGCTCTGAAGAATAAATAATACTAAGTATCTTCTCTGACCACAAATGTTATTAAACTGAACATGAAAAGAGTAGAACATGAAAAGATTAGAAAAGATACTTGGATACCCCCAAATATGTGAAAAATTTAAGTAGCTTCTAAATGTCCTCTGGATGACATAAAAAAATCATAAGAAAAACTAGGAGGTATTTTTAACTAAGTGAAAATTGAAACACACATGTACATACATTTGTGAGATATAGTCAAAGTCACAAATTTTTAATAGAATTATATTAGAAGAAAATAGTAGAATCTAAATAATTAAATCAAATGAGAATGATAAAAAAATAAATGACAGAAAAACCAACAAATCAATGCAACTCAACTCTAATAACTGAAAATATCAGTTATAAGCCTATACTGAAACTGCTCATGAAATAAATGAAAAATTACCAATTAGTAATATAAGTAATTAAAAAATTAGACTATAGGGGTGCCTGGGTGGCTCAGGTGGTTAAGTGACTGATTCCTGATTTGGGCTCAAGCATGATCTCAGGGTCCTGGGCTGAAGTCCCACATCCAGTACCATGCTCAGCAGGAAGTCTGCTTGAGGATTTTCTCCCTCTCCCTCTAACCCTTTCCCCACTTGCAAGCTCTCTCTCTCTCTCTCAAAATAAATAAATAAATCTTTTTTTTTTTAAAGAGACTATCATGATAGATTCTATATAAAATAAAAGTATAATGTATAATATAGGAATATTATGAACAACTTTATATCAATACACCCAATAACTTGCAAGAAATGAATGAATTCCTTGAAAGACAAACATTATCACAGCTATTTAAAGAAGAAATAAATGATCTGAAAAATCCTGTATTTATAAAGCAATTTAATTTATAGATTAAAAACTCCCCAAGAAATAAACTCCATGCCCAGATAATTTCAGTATTGAATTCTACCAAACATTAAGAAAAGAATATTGAGAATCCAAAATCTCTTAGAAAAGTAGAAGAGGAGAGACATCTTCCCTCATTTATGAGGTCTTTATAAATCCAACATTACCTTGATATCATAACCAGTAAAAGCCATTGCAAGATGAATCTAAAGACCAATATCATGAAAAAATTAAAACCATGTTTTAGCAAATTAAATAAAAAACATATACAAAGAATAATGTACCATGATGAAGCTGCACTCATTCCAGGGATGCAAACTTTGTTTAACATTTAGAAATCAATCACAATAACCACCATAGTAATTCACTAATCACATATTTTTAAATAAATGTAGTAAGTCACATTTGACAAAACTTAATGTCCATTCACAGTGAATTTTCAGTAAACTAGGACATTAGCAAAAATCTTACTTAACTTGATGAAAGCATCTATGAAATGCCTATAACTTACTCCATACTATGCTTTATACTTTAAATATTACTTTATAATCATGACTGCTTTCCCACTAAAATAAAAAATAAGCAGTGATGTTCATATTCATAACTTTTATTTAGCTTCGTACTAGTGGAATAACCTGTGCAATAGACTAAGAAAGGCAGATGACATGATCATCTCTAGCTATTTCTACAGAATCTAAAGAAAAAACTAATAAACTAATAAAATGAGTTTAGCAGGATAGCAGCACAGAAAGCCACATACAATGATAAGTTGAATTTCTATATATGAGCAATAAGCAATAGGGTGTTTATATTTAGACATCCAGTTTACAATGCACTTATAATAATATTAAAATATAAAATGTTGAAATAAAAGAAATATAAATTAGACTTAAAAATTAAATATTTTTCTATATTCAAAGACACAGCTAAGAATATCGTATGTTTTGTTCAGCTACACATTTTGGTTTCTTTTTAAATCATTTTCTAGAGAACATATCTTTTCCTATTTCCTCATTCCTAAAAATAATACCTTTCCCATTAAATACACCCCCTCTCAGTTTTACATCTTCCAGTTATCTGCTCTTCATCTAGATCAGGGATTAGCAGCCTTCTCTAAAGATCCAGATATTGAATCTTTTAAGCTTGTAGACCATACAGCTTTTATCACTACTATTCAACTCACCACTGTAGTACAAAAATGTCCTTAGATTATAGATATATGGATGGGCACAAGAGTGTTCCAATAAAACTTTATTTACCAAACTTGTCAGTATATCACATTTGACCCACAGCTATAGTTTGCCAATACCTTCTCTAGACCAGTACTGTCCAGTAAGAAATAGCATATGAGCCATAAATGCAATCTATGTACATAATTTTAAATCTACTTTCCACAAAAAAAAAAACGAGATTAATTTTAGTCTATTTTATTTGAGTTAAGTATACAATTTTATCATTTTAACATATGACCAACACAAAACATTATGAACAAGGTACTTCACATTCTCGGTTTCATCTTAAGACTTTCACATTCAGTGTATAATTTACATCCAGACTAGACATATTTCAAGTGCTCAGCAGCCACATGCAGCTAATGGCTACTTTACTGGATAGCATAGCTCTCAACATTTGAATTTCCTACTTGAATATTTGAAGACACCTGCAGTTATTCCAAGGAGAGGTCAGGTAAAATTATTTGATCTTTGCCTCATGACTTTCTTTCCTAGAATTACCATATTGCAACATTTCAAAGAACATCACTATTTTACTGGTATGTGTTTGGTTGGTTGATTTTATAAACCTTTCTTAATTCAATGTTAATGTTTTTTTCTAAAGATTTATTCTGCCACTGGTTTTACAGTCTGTTTTTCCATCTACAGCTGCTTCTATCAGGGTAAATTCTCTTCTTTCTTTTCTCTACACTTTGAAAAGACTGCATGTATAATCTATACTATATGATATTTTGGGAAAAGGTACAGAAATTTCAGTACTCAATAAACTAAGCATGAGAAAATAATGGAGTGCTGATTTTTATAATGCAAGTGCGATATTTGGATACAGTTGTATACAGATATATAGTGGGTAACAACACAATAAAAATAATTTAAAGTTATGCTTTCTAATTAGGATTTGTGACATCTATGACATCACACTTCATTCTCAGATTTGTAAGGCCACAAAAGCCTTAGTAGCCTCTATGGAAAGAGGTTAATGAAACAGTTTATATGGGATAGAGGAGAATTAAGGTAAATTAAATTGTATTCAAAAGCCCTGTATTGGGGGAAATTGCCCTCCATTTTCACTAAGGATAGAACAGAAGAAAATTAGCTTCAACTGTAATGGAAGCAATTTAGCCTAGATATTACAGAAAAACTTTTTTGGCATGAGGGTTACAAAAGAAAGCATTGCCATGGGAGTCTTTGGCATTTCATTTTCTCAAATATGTATGTTTTAAAGGATATGGTAAACAGATAATTATTTGAGGGTGTTACTTGGAATATAACTTTTCCTAATGTAGATGGAAGGAATAGAGAAGCAATAGTATAGTAGTTCTTTTCACTCCTATAATCTTCTGTTTAGAGGTACAAATATTATTCTCAGTTGAAAAGAAAAGACAAAGAGATTTGCTATAAAACATGAGGGTCCTCTATGCTGAGGTGTGCAGATCAAAGGCTTATGTGATTATTATCTTTCAGACTGTTATGTTTTATTTTAATAACCAATAGAATTATAGGAAAAATCTTTTTCTATGTTTCTTTCTTGAAAGAACACAAAACTTATTTTCAACTCTAATGGGGTTCTATTTTTCTTTCTTTAGGCATCAGTTTCTAGTGTTTATTTAAAAATTTAATGAGCACATCTATTGACTAGTTATTTTATATTCCTGTATATGTTTTATTATTTTTTACAACTATGTCAGAGTGATCAATTTTAAGTTTTAAATAAGTTGAGCATTATTTCTCTTATATAGGAAGTTGTTTGGCATACAGTTGTTGACAGCCGTGTAGCTGCCTTAAGTGGTGGTTGTAATTGGGAGTAAGATTGGATAATGTGAGTAGGGCAATGGGCTCAAGCCACACATATATCATCATTGCTATACTGTTGGTTTTCTGTTCTCCCCTCAATTAATGAACTTTCTTAGCCCCAGAGTTAGTGTTTGAGTGATGTATTATATATTAATGAAATTATACTTTATAATATGTACTTTGTGAAAGGTTAAAAATAGTGAGAGCCGCTGCTGTATACTACCTTACCCTCATTCTCTCAGCATGTAATTGTAGCAATTTGTTCCCATAATTAAAAATCCTCTTTTGTTAATGGGTTACTCTCTACCATCATATGGTCCTTCATGGTACAACCCAGGTTTACATTTTATATATAATTAATATATATATTTACTAATTAAACCACTGCATTTTTAGTTTCTAACCATTGTCATCTTGAATATTTGGTGGCTTTTTGCAAGACTGACCCTTTTCTTTATCGTCTTTACTAGGATCGTTTTTACTAGGTCTCCAGAAGTGTCATTTTCTTCTGAACTATATTCTTTCTCCCTGACTATGTTATTTCATTCATTTTCACAAGGCCTCTGCATGCGTGTTAAATATTTATGTTCCTTTTCATCTCTCTGAACACATTTCTAGACAATCTTACACATATAAGCATCTCCAGTTACTTCATGCTATTGATGACTTGCATCAGCCATTCATATATTTGCATTGCTCATTCATACGTATGTATCACCCACATATGTGCTTCTGATGCCTAATTCATATAACCTATTATCTACCAAATAACTTTATCTGAAGAGTGTGTGGACTCTTATAAAACAAATGAATATAGCTTATTTCCTCTTAAAGTTTTTTTTTCTGTCTTTCCTCTTTTGTTAAGACTTACCAGCCAGTCTCCCTGAACTAAAGATGTGAGAATTATGCTCTGATCTCATACTAATTATTTACATGCAAATGATACTCATCAACAAATATTATTCTAACTCCCTGATGTCTCTTAGAACACAATCAGTACATAATTGTTTGAAGAAGGATGAAATTAGTGAGGGAAGTAGGAGAAGAAACTGTATTAAGAAGTATACTTATGGCCACTTTCAACTAATCTTCCTACTCACAGTGGCTCATAAGTCCTTCCAAAGAACAATTGATTTCCACAAAGAACAAAGAACAAAATCTACACAACTTTGTACTGCTTGAAGTGACCACCTACTTGTCTTTCCCCATGGCTACCACTACCCAGTGTATACTTTACAACTCCACAGTGTGTTCTGTTGACATGTATAAACATATATGTTTTTAATTCTTTTTCTCCATTTCTCAAGTCCCTGATTGATTTCTCTTACCTGATTGCTTTGGTTAATAGCTTCAAACATGGTTAAATTATAATAGAAACAGTGGTTATTCTTTTTATGTTGATTTTTGTTAAATGATATACTTTACTAGTTATAATGCTTTTAAGTTTCCAAAATAATAAGCAGAGGGTATAGAGACTTCCCATATTTTACAACCCACCCTACCCACCTACCAGGTCATCCTATTATTAATATCTTGTATTGTTATGGTACATTTGTTGTAATTGAAAAACCAATACTGACAAATGACTATTAACTAAAGTCCATAGTTGACATTAGGGTTCACCTTTTGTGTTGTATAGTTCCATGGGTTTTAACAAATGCATAATATCATGTATCTACTATTACAGTGTAATTTTGAAAGCTTCAGTGCCCTACACAATCATTTCTCTTTCTCCTTTTAAGATTCTTTGTTTTTGACTTTCAATAATTTGATTATGTTTCTCACTTATAGATTTGTAAATAGGAAAATTGTGACCATTATTTCTTCAAATACTCTTTCTACTTATTTCTTCAAATATGCTTTTGCCCCTTTATTTCACCCATCTTTTGAGACTCTCATTTTATGCATATTAGTATGCTCAGCAATGTCATACAAGTTTCTTAGAATCTTTACATCTTTTTTTCCCCTTTATTTTTCTTTCTGCTTCTCAGTATGGGTAATTTCAGTTGTTTTGATGCAGAGTTTCCTCATTCTTTCTTCTGCTTTTAAACCCCTCTAGTGCAATTTTCATTTCAGTTATTGTACTTTTCAACCCCAAAATTTGTATTTGTTTCCTTTTTATGAATCCTGTCTCTTTATTCTTATTCTCAATTTGTTAAGACTCCATTCTCTTTGTTTTCCTTAGTTCTTTGGCCATGTTTTACTTATTTATTTTTTAATAGCTTTTGGTCATCTATAAAACAGTTTATTTAAAGTCTTTGTTAGTAAGTCTATGTCTGTGTCTCCTAAGGGATAATTTTTGTTGATTTTTTCTCCCCCTGTAAATGGGCTAAACTTTTGCATCTTTAATTTCTCATAATTTTTTGTGAAGCTTGAAATTTTGAATATTCCAATGTGATAAATCTGGAAATCAAATTATTCAACCTTCCTATGTTTTGCTGTTTTTCTTCTCTATGCATAGGAATTGCTCTTTATTTAAAACCTTTTCCATATTATCTGTGAAAGATTGTATTCTTTGTCATGGGTGGTCTCTGAAGTCTCTGTTCCTTTAGCTTATGGTAAGCTACTAGCTTGACAGAGAATTCTTTGAATTTCTAGAACCATGAAAAAAATAAAAAGAAAAGAAGAAAAATACAGTCTCCCAGTGTTTGCTAATTGGCAGTATGTTGCAGGACTCCTTAACTGCTTGGTCAGTCTGTTTAGTTCTCCTACTTAGCATCCATTCTGTTTACACTGAGCCTAAACATCAGTTGGAGGTGAAAGTTTAAGACCTTCTCCATTCTGTCCTAAGCATGACTTTTGGATGGCTTTCTAGATATCATGTTATATGCAGGAAATTTTATTTGGATATTTGGATAGCTTTCTAGGTATCCTGTTATGTGCAGGAGATTTTTTAAAGCCCTTTTGTCTCAAATTAACTCTGTCCCTAGATTTGGCCCCAAAGCTCTTTGGCATGTCTATTATTTATCACAACTGTAATATTTTGTTCTAGGTAGCAGCACTTTGTTAATCTCCTTTTCAATGTTGTCAAGCAATGCCATCCACTTGGATGCTTTTACACCCTAGGCAAGCTTGAATTAGGCCAAACAAAGACAAATGTCTTGCACGAGTCAATCAAGGAACTCCCAAACAGTTTAACACAAACACAATTCTTTGAGAACAAAGTCCACTCTGTTCCTTCTATTACCAGATTATCACTCTGGGAACATGGGCTACCATCCTCAACCAGCAGCAGGCCAGGCAAAGTGGGTGGAACACCATTAAGTTAAAATACAACAAAGTCTTCCTACTATGTTTGTTATCTTTTTCTCAATTATTCACTTAGTTGCTCTAAAGCTTTGACTATTTTCCAGCATTCTGACAAATTTAATTCTTACAGATTTTGCTTGTTTTTTCCTCTAAATTTCCTATAGAAGAGGCAAGTCCTTGAAGCTCCCTAATAACCATTTTAACTGAAATGACCATTCTTGCCTATTCCTGACTTTAGTGGGACATCAAATAAGTAAATAAATATGATTTTGGTTTTTAAGCTGACAATGTATTTTACATATAAAAAAAAGATGCAGGAATTCTTATTTCATATAGCT
Source organism: Mellivora capensis (assembly GCA_004024625.1). Taxonomy (NCBI): domain Eukaryota; kingdom Metazoa; phylum Chordata; class Mammalia; order Carnivora; family Mustelidae; genus Mellivora; species Mellivora capensis. The sequence goes on from PISX010023218.1 coordinate 29,276, forward strand.
TTTGGTTGTTTGTTTAGGGTTGTATTATGTCAAATATTTTCTGTGAAACTATGTAGATTTTCATATCATTTTTCTTTTTTCTTTTTCTCTTAAGATTTATTAATGTAACTATATGAATGCCTATCTTAATTATGACCAACATTTCATTCTTAGAATCAATCCCATTTGGTTGTTATGTACTACTATTTTAATGTGCAATTTTCTCCTGTTTGTTTCCATTTTATTTGGAATTTATGTGTTGATATTTCAAGTAAGATTGGCATAAAGCTGTCTATCATATGTAATTTTATAAGGTTTAGTTAAATCCCTGTTTTTTTAGAAAGATGTTGAAATTGTCCCTTTCCTTTCAATGCTGTGGAGTAATTTATATAGCCCTGGCATTATGTGTTACCTTGAGTGTTTTAAAGACTATTATACTTTTTTTTTTAATTTATTTTCAGCGTAACAGAGTTCATAGTTTTACACCACACCAAGTGCTCCATGCAATGCATGCCCTCCACAATACCCACCACCAGACTCCCCCAACCTCCCACCCCTCGCCCCTTCAAAACCTTCAGGTTATTTTTCAGAGTCCATGGTCTCTCATGGTTCATCTCCCCCCCAATTTCCCTCAACTCCCTTCTCCTCTCCATCTCCCCATGTCCTCCATGTTATTTGTGATGCTCCGCAAATAAGTGAAACCAGATGATAATTGACTCTCTCTGATTGACTTATTTCACTCAGCATAATCTCTTCCAGTCCCGTCCATGTTGCTACAAAAGTCGGGTATTCATCCTTTCTGATGGAGGCATAATACTCCATAGTGTATATGGACCACATCTTCTTTATCCATTCGTCTGTTGAAGGGCATCTTGGTTCTTTCCACAGTTTGGCGACCGTGGCCATTGCTGCTATAAACATTGG
>PISX010023219.1:0-30071 GCA_004024625.1 Mellivora capensis
AATGAAATCTTGCCATTCGCAATAACGTGGATGGAACTAGAGGGTATCATGCTTAGTGAAATAAGTCAATCAGAGAAAGACAACTATCATATGATCTCCCTGATATGAGGAAGTGGAGATGCAACATGGGGGGTTGGGGGGGTAGGAAAAGAAGAAAAGAAACAAGATGGGACTGGGAGGGAGACAAACCATAAGTGACTCTTAATCTCACAAAACAAACTGAGGGGTGCTGGGGGGAGGGGGGTCGGGAAAGGGGTAATGGACATTGGGGAGGGTATGTGCTATGGTTAGTGCTGTAAAGTGTGTAAACCTGGAGATTCACAGACATGTATCCCTGGGGATAAAAATATTTTATATGTTTATAAAAAATTAAAAAATATATAAAAAAAACAAACATAACAATTCTTTATTATCTGTTCAATGTTTAAATTCTTAATCATTTCTTGAATCTCATCATTTTTAAAAAGCTGTTTGAATCAGAATCCAGATAAAGTCCACACATCACAATTTAAAACCACTTCTTTTTAACACAGAGAGGGATTTGATTTCTCTGCAATATATAACAGAACGTTGTCAGTCCATGGGTAAGAGGTCATGTTCTAAAAAAGATGTGAGTTCAGGTCTCGTTTCATCTGCTTGACCTTGAACAAGTCACATGCCTTCTGTCTGTAAAATGACGGAGGTGGCAAGACAATTTTCAGACAATTTTCAGAGTCTCCTTCAATGAGGTAATGACTGGTCAAACCATTCTATTATCGATGAGGGGGTCATGACCAAAAAGTTCAATGGATCACAGTTTTAAATTTTCAACAGAAAAAATTATTTGATGTAATTCATCAACTCATTCATAAATAATATCTCAAGAATTTTCAAGCAATATCCCTCACCTTAGTTGGAGTCCTGCAGTTTGCTTCTCTTGAGTGGCTAATCTGACCCGTACGTTTAACAGGCCCAATTCTTTTTTTTTTTTTTTTAAGATTTTATTTATTTATTTGACAAACACAGATCACAAGTAGGCAGAGAGGCAGGCAGAGAGAGAGGAGGAAGCAGGCTCCCTGCTGAGCAGTGAGCCCGATGTGGGGCTCAATCCCAGGACCCTGGGATCATGAGCTGAGTTGGGTTCCCTTCTCAGTGGGGAGCCTGCTTCTCCTTCTTCCTCTGCCATTTTCCCCAGTCATACTCTCTCCCTATAAAATAGAAATTATTCAATATAGAAATAGTGTTTAGCTTTAGCCTTACAATCAATCCTTTTCTCTGAAGCTAACCTATCCAGCTGGTAAAGATGGGAGGGAGAGGAAAGGGTGAGAAAAATATTTACTGAGTTGTTTTCTTATTATCATTTACTATTATTTAGAAGGTTGTCTTGTCTTGTTTAATCCCCAGGAAGGCTAGTTAAGATGGCAGAACAGGAACTGGAACACTGCATCATTGCTCCAAAACCCGTGCTGTATTCTTGTTTAGAAAATAGAAATACGAGGGGCGCCTGGGTGGCTCAGTGGGTTAAAACTTCTGCCTTCAACTCAGGTCATGATCCCAGAGTCCTGGGATTGAGCCCCCACATCGCATCGGGCTCTCTGCTCAGCAGGGAGCCTGTTTCCTCCTCTCTCTCTCTGCCTACTTGTGATTTCTGCCTGTCAAATAAATAAATAAAATCTTTAAAAAAAAAAAAAGAAAATAGAAATGTGAGTCTCAACTTCAGAACAATGTGATGAGGATTAAATGAGAAAAAAGAGAAATGTTTTTTAAAAAGTGCTTTCTAAATCATAAAGCGCCATGTTCACAGAGGGCAGAGTACAAGGTCTCCTAAGGAATAGTTTACTTGTAACTTTTAAAATGTACTGACTCCACATAAGCATACAGGACATACCTCGTTACTTGTGTGGGCTCTTAAGTAGAGTCCCCCCAAATATAGGGGAACATACTTAAATTCCAATTCCATCTCCCTTCCAAACACCTCTCCATCCACAAGCTAAGTCCTGAACCACATCTGTCTTCCCTCAACCTTCCCCAGGACTGCCCAGTGCTATCGGGAAAGAGCAGCTACATCAGTTGTTACACACGGCCAGCTGAGCGTAGAGCAGGACACAGTCAGGAAGTACTTTCCAAGACATTTGCTTACATTAAAATCATCACCCTTCTATTTCCCTATAAATTAAATTTCCTACACAAACAGCAAGTAAGCTGCCATAAAATTTCTGTCTCCATCTGGCAAATTCCGCGTTATGCATGGATTTCTATACCATAAGTGAAGAGTATTGTCAGATTTGAACCTTCCCCAGAGAAACTGGGACACCAAGCACAATTGGAGACAGGAGCAGCACATGCCGACCTGTGGTGTTCATTCTAAATGGATGACACATGAACTTCAAAGAGCATTTTACAATGCACTGCAGAAAAGAATTCAAGTCAGGGGTGGCTGGAATTGAAAGACAAAACAAACATTTCCATTTGCTAGGTAGGGAGTGAACCAATTGCAGTGAGCCCCCCTTGTTAAATTCAGGGCCTGGAGTAAAAAGTGTAGTGAACATGCAGAGCTCATTATTGTGCTTCCTAGTAAAGTGGACAAAAAGCATATTTCTGAAATGATGTTTATTACCATATCGTGTATTCTCTTAAGAGGCTGAACAGCTGCTGTCTAACCACTGTCCTAATGGAAAGCAAATTTAGGATTTTGGAAGCTTTTGGTGGTGTTGAGGATTGGGGGGCTGGCAGGGAGGGAGGGTTTCCTTCTTCTCTCTCTCTCTTTCTCTTCTACTCTCCTTTCTTTCTCTTTCTTTCCTTCTTCCTTCTGTTATTTTGCAAAGATTTTAATACTGGATTATTGACTAGGTTCATTAACCAAATAGGTGTGTAAGCTTCCATCACACCAAATATAAAAGACACTAGAGTTTATGGATAGATGTGCCATTTTACTTCGCCCAAATAACTAAATCATTAAGTGCTCCAATGCACTAGCCTCAAGAAGGATAGTGTGACCATCCTAAGAGAAAGGTAAGGAAGTTCACTCTACTTTTACAAAACTTGTCAAAATTCACTGAACACTGAGTTTTCAGACTCACGTAGGATCATCAATAAGTAAAACTTCACTGCTAATTTTCTCATCTCACTTAATACACAGGGATATTTTGGCACTGCAGTCTGCCAAATTTCAAAAAACCTGCTTACAGTATGCAACAAGGATTCAGTAAAAATAGCCAAAAAGAAGGCACCTGGGTGGCTCAGTCAGTTATGCATCTGCCTTCAGCTCAGGTCATGACCCCAGGGTCCTCGGATCCAGCCCCACATTGGGATCCATGCCCAGCAGGGAGTCTGCTTCTCTCTCTGCATCTCCCTACCTCCACTAATGCTCACTCTTTCACTCTCTTTTTCTCTCTCAAAAATAAATAAAATCTTTTAAGAAAAATAGCCAAAAACAGACACATAAGAAGTCCAATAATGTCACAGCACACAGCAGAAGAGTGGCCAGGTGACAGGTGTGGTAACCAAATGATAGTGGGCTGCCTTGGGGGAAATAGCACAAACTCTCTGACAAGATGACAGGCTAAGAGTAGAGAGTCCCCAACTTCTTTTCTGCTGATATGATGCCACAGTGTCAACGTAAGGAGAAGCAGCAACCCAGAAATCCCAAAAATGTTATGGAAAACACAGAATTTCAAGTATGTCTTCATATAGCTGGAAAAATATTAATTAAAAAAAAAAACAACCTTAAGGAGAAATACTAGTCGCTAACATATACAAAACAGCAAGCCCCAAATTTCAATCTTTATTCCCATAAATAAACTTGCAGTTCTTAAGTACCGAACCTATAAATTTTTTACAAAGTAAGATGAAAAGGCAAAGAAACAGAGCAAGGAGTTTATGAACCTAGTGTTCCCAGAAGGAGGCTCACAGGGAAAATCTGCACTTTGACCCAGAATAATCCTCCACGTTACTACAGATGACTTTGATGGCTACCATCAAAGTGAGAGTGTATTTGGGACTCATTGTGTTATACACTATAGGGGAAACTGATTGAGCCTCCCCACACCATGGAATTTTTAGATGCATCCCATTCCCTGATTCCTGATGATTGGTTCTCATCATCCCCCTGCAAAGATTTGGATCATCCCAATTACATTTTGCAGTTACAAGAGACTGAACACATCTGCAACACAGCAGGGAACACTGCAGCCCTCAAAGGAAAGCCATTCACATGAGATCCATGATGTGTGTTTCCAATGTCAAATGCAATTAATTTTTAAATGGTTACTTGGATTTTAGGAGCATTCACCCAGAGCTTTCATTGGCGATTGCCTGAGTGATGATTTCAGCTCTGCTCGTCGAGGGCAGCTGTCCCTTCCATCCACTCACTCCCTGAACAACCTGACACTCATCCCAATCTGCTCAGCCCATATGGACAAGGGTATCAAGTCTATGTGTGTTCATGATCATTTCCCAAAATAAGTCAAGCGAGAGGGAGAAATAGTGTTTGTGAGAAACAGCCTCCATTACATTACACCACGTTTAATATTTTCTTAACTGTCCTTTGAAGAGTACAGACTTTGGGTATAATAGATATCAGAGCATGGGGTTCGCCTTCTCTATCTCCTGAGTTCATCTGTGTAACAATACATGGCATTTCATTAAGTAGACGTCTTATTTATGCTGAATGCAGAATAAGCCGCTCTCTGCTATCTTTGCTTCATCATCCTGAAATTCAGAAATGGCTTAATTCCACTTCTCTGCCCCCCTCCAGAGGTTATCATTTCATTCACATTTGAGCAGTTTTTTAGATGGCTGATATTACAGTAAGTGGTTTTCCCTAGAAGTAGTTATAAACGGTTTATTGTCCATTTGGGACCGTGTAGTCAAGATCAGAGCAAGGGTCTAAGCAGGATTCAGCTACCTCTGAGTTCGTGCGCCCAAGAGGTGAGGAAAGACTCTGAAGCCATTTGCCCGTGGCCTGAGGTGCCTCCTGGGAGCACACACCTGAGAGTCGAGGCAGGCACCGGGTTGGAGGGAAGGGGCATTTCTGACATTTCTGTCCCTCTGTTACAGTTTCCCTGCCAGCCCAGTACCCAACCTCCCCAATCCTGAAAGCAAGAGGGCTGTAAGTAGAAGGGTGAGTTCTTTCTCTAAAAACTCAGTGAAACCTTCGCTCACAGAATGGGCTTAAGACTCGTCACACCACGTATAACGCAGCATTCTTCCCTGTAACCGGGACTCACTCCGCAGCTGGGTGCTTCACGGATTGAGAGGATCCAGGACTACGCCACGTGGAGCAGGCGTGGAATCTGGAAAGAGCTGGGACAGGGATTACGGTAAATTCACGTGCAATACCCCCAAGGACTCGAACAAGCATTAGAGGGAGAAAGAAGAGACGTCCCTCAGCGCGTGAAGAACAGAGCCAGCAAAATCTGAGCTGGGATGTTATTACAACCCATCCGTATCCGAAGATGCAGAAGCTGGAAAAGACCAGTTTACACGGGCTGATACTCTGTAGGGGGTCTGCCTCTCTGGACAATCAGAAATATTGATCGGTGAAATGGGTAACAGAAAAAAACCTATGCTACTTAAATGCAGCTAATTTTGAAGGTTAGAATTCAGGTTTAAGATTCAAAACAACCACAGGAAATTAATGGTGATCCTAATACATTTATGTGGAACTCACTGCCAGTACTAAATGGTGAGTGGGTAGATTGGCTACAGGTTTTCGAGGTGCTCTGTAGAAAAGCTTAGGTGGGTAAATGGAAATATGAATAAATGGGTCATGTAGGGGCTCCTGGGTGGCTCAGTGGGTTAAAGCCTCTGCTTTCGGCTCAGGTCATGATCCCAGGGTCCCGGGATCGAGCCCCACATTGGGCTCTCTGCTCCACAGAGAGCCTGCTTCCTTCTCTCTCTCCCTGCCTGCTTCTTAGGAAAAAAAAAGAAAAAAAAAATGGGTCATGTAGCAAGCCTAAGCTCCAGGTGATCTTGTGGTTAGATTCTGATTCTTAGAGGTGTTGAAAGTTTACCCTGTACTGTGTCTGTTGGCTCCCAAGCCCCCAACTCCAAATGTATTGGGCAAGCGTACAGTTTCCCTATGAGTAGCTTCTAGGACTCTCCTACCCCAAGCTAGGAAGGAGGAAGTGCAGATCCAGATAGGGAGCAATTCTATTTGAAACCCCTAGCCTGAAGTTAAGCATCTTAGGTGTATGACTGGTGCTGAATTTCAAATTTAATGATTTAATATATTAAATTTATATTTATATGTTAAATTACATAAAAAATTTTATAATTTTAAATTATATAAAAATATATATTAAATATAAAATATAAAATGTATAATTATAAATTATATAAAATTAAATTATATTAAAAATTTATATATTAAATTTATATTTATATATTAAATTATATTTAAAATATATTAAATTTATAATAATTTGTAAATTTAAAAGAGTATAATAATAATAATACCCAAAATAAAATGGTATGAAATTTATAATTCATTTATCAAAAGAAAGGAGAATGAACCTGGATTAAATAGCCCTCTTCAAGGATTGTATATAAATGACAGTATTATAAGAGGAGAGTAGCTCAGCTGATATTTAATGCCACTGCTTTTAGAATGTGAATTTAATTCAGTGATAACTGGTACTGAGTGCTATGTAAAAACCCTGCATTGTCTGTGACTGCTCAAGTTTGTGTTCCGTATTTATGCCGGACAAGAAAAAGGGATTTCCGTGCAGGGAAATCGGTTGTGAGAGAGAAAAATGGTTATGAGTTCTCTCCTGGTGATATTAAGGATAAATATCTACCTGTCTATAGAATTTGGAAATAGGGGGAATCTACCAAATAACCTCTCATCTAACCTGTTACCGCTTACAAATTTTTAACTGAATTAATTATAATTATGGTAACCTAAAATTTTAGGGTTGCTTTGTTACTATAAATCACTTTACAAGTTCTAGTTATCATCATTATCAGCAACTTTACCATGAATGGACCAAGACCCTCCAGACTGTAGAGTCTAAGTGATTCCCAAACTCTTCCAATGAACCTATTCTCCTCTCTGATACAAAGGTGACTGTGAACACCACTGCTGGTAAAATTCTGATCTAGGCCTTAGAATAGGAGACAAGTAGCTGGTCACCCTAATTACCACCAGATGATTTCAGAAATGAACCTTTTTTTTTTTTTTCAAGGAAGTCGTTGAAAAATCATTATAAAAACATTCAAAATGTGGTCAACAGCGGGGGCCCAGCGTGAGGCTTGAAGCAAACAGTGGAATCTTTAGAAGCCTACTTTGTGTTCCCAAGGTCAGGGGGGCAGACACAAAGCATATTGCAGCATTTAGCCACCCCAGGAGCCAGAAGCACTCTGTCAGCTATCTTGGGCTTGGCAGGAAAAGGGATTATAATTAAAAAAAAACAAAACAAAAAAAAAAAAACACACACACAAAAAAAACAAGGAAAAGTGATATTGTCCATAATATAAATATCACCACTCTAGGCTCTATCAGATATAGCATCTCAGATATGTCAAAAACCTATTTGCAAAACATAATCTGTCAAATATCTCCTATTCTGAGATAAGAACATGAAACTATGGCTAACTGTTGCCCCAGGCAGGGTGTCCCAAGAGGTGGTTTCACCTACCTTGATGCTGCAGTAAGTGTATCACTGGGTTTTAGTTTCTTTGAGCATGTAGCAGATGTTCTGAGGGCTTGGCAAAATCTAGAAAAGACTCAGCACCTCACCATTCTGTGTATGTGGATAAATATGCCAAACAAGACAAAGACTGAAAAACACATCAGAAGGACTTTAAATCAGAGCTCATGACAAGTAATTTGGATGGTTTCGCTTATAAATCTATCTGTATCAGTCAATTCTTTCATTTAAAAATATATTCCCTGATATGACTCTGAACACAAAATAGGATAGACCAGGGGGAAAAAAACTTTATCCAGGTCAGAAATTCCTTTTGACCTGAGTGACATACTACTTTGAAAAGAAAGGACACTGCATTTCTGAATTTTTCCTTTCACAGAAATAACTACAGTCTATATCAGTGCATGCATGAATGTGTGTGCATGGGCAGCATGGATATTGGTAAAGAGAGTACCAGCCTAGGAATTAGATTCTGAAGTTCTGTTCCTGGCTCTATGTCAGCCCCTTCCAACGTCTTCATCCAAGATCACCATCACACCATTCAAATTGGATATGAATCATGCTCCACACACTCCCAAGTAGGCTACCTCACTTAATCCCCTCATTATTACCCTCCTTTCGTACACACACAAACACAAACAAAAACAAAACCTGATCCACAAGAAGCCAAGTGCTAGGTGTAGAGAAAAGAGCATAGGATGTGAGGTGAGAAGACGGCGCACATCACTCTCCCACCATTCACAGCTGCTTGGTCTCTATGAAAAATGCATCCTGGCAAACTCTATACTCTATAAATAAGGACACTGCTTCTTTCTGTCCCCATGCTAAAGGACATGAAACTCTTGAGGGTCAAGGCTAGAATTCTAATTTAGATCTGTTTATTCAAAAGTCAACAAATACCTTTCTTCTGTGGAGGGGGTGACAAGGTCTGTTCTGAACAGGAAGGTGACTCAGAGTGAGCCAAGAACAGAGACTGGGGAGGGCTCAGAGGCAGAGAACCAGCAATGAACTGTGAGGCAACCCTGGGCTATCCTGCCCACCTCCGATGAGTCATAGTTTTACAGCCTACAAGCCACTATTTACAAATTGCATTATTTTTCACATCTCCTTTTTTCTGAATATGAAAGTATATCTAGATGCTGAATATGGGACTGCAGGGTTTTGCAAAGACTTAGACTAAGCAGCATTGTTGCTCTATATGTGCTGCCGAAGCGATCACAGCACTGTTGCTCTAAAACATATTCAAAACATAAATCATGTAGGTTCTTTCACAGAGACCTTATCTCTGCATTCCATCTCTGGAAATGGCAAAATAAAGCTAATATCTGCTAATAATAGAAAAAAGTATCAGCCATGGTTACACCACACTTAGCCACTGTTAACAATTTAGTGCATTTATGCAACCATTGGAAAACAGTATGGAGGGTCCTTAAAAAGTTAAAAATAAAACCACCCTACAATCCAGCAATTGCACCACTGGGTATTTACCCAAAGAATACAAAAACACAAATTTAAAGGTATACATGCACCCCTATGTTTATGGAAGCATTATTTAAAATGATCCAAGTATGGAAACGGTCCAAATATCCATTGATCGATGAATGGATAAAGAAGATGTGGTGTATATATATGCAATGGAATATTATGCAGTCATAAAATCTTGCCATTTGCAATGACATGGATGGAGCTAGAGAGTATAAGGCTAAGCAAAATAAGTCAGAGAAAAGCAAATACCATATGATTTCACTCATATATGGAATTTAAGACACAAAACAAGCAAAGGGGGAAAAGAGGCAGAAAGAGACAAAGCAAGAAACAGGCTCACAGAGAACAAACTGGTTACCAGAGGGGAAAAGGGTGGGAAGAAGGGTTAAATAGGTGATGGGGGTGCCTGGGTGGTTCAGTCGGTCAAGCATTGGACTCGGTTTTGGCTCGGGTCATGATCTCAGGGTTGTAAGATCAAGCCCTGCATTGGGCTTATTGGGTGTGGAGCCTGCTTGAGATTTTCTCTCCCCCTGCCCCTCCCCACCCTCACACATGCTCTCTCTCTCTCTCTCAAAAAAAAATTATAGGGGCGCCTGGGTGGCTCAGTGGGTTAAAGCCTCTGCCTTCGGCTCGGGTCATGATCTCGGGGTCCTGGGATCGAGCCCCACATTGGGCTCTCTGCTCAGCGGGGAGCCTGCTTCCTCCTCTCTCTCTCTCTGCCTGCCTCTCTGCCTGCTTGTGATCTGTCAAATAAATAAATAAATTCTTTTTAAAAAATCATATTAAATTTAAAAATAAATAAATAGGTGATCGGGATTAAGGAGTGTACTTGTGATGAGTACCAGGTGATGTATGTAATTGTTGAATCACTACACTGTACACCTAAAATTAATATAAGACTGTATGTTAACTAACTAGAATTAAAATTAAAACTTAAAAGAAACCATTTTGATTTACTTACATTTAGTCTTTGTTGATGCATATATATTGCATATTTGCATAGAGCATATGTATAAATATGAAACTGGAATCCCACTATACAGTCTTGTAATCCTTTCTTCTAAAGGAACTTAAATTGCTTCTTTCTTTTTTTAAGATTTTATTTATTTATTTGACAGAGAGAGAGACAGCAAGAGAGGGAACACAAGAAGCCTGGGGAGTGGGAAAGGGAGAAGCAGGCTTCCTGCTGAGCAGGGAGCCCTATGTGGGGCTTGATCCCAGGACCCTGGGATCATGACTCGAGTCGTCGAAGGCAGAAGCTCAACAACTGAGCCACCCAGGTGCCCCTTAAATTGCTTCTTGATAAAATTTTCCACATTTTGATCCCCTATTGTTGAATACATTGGTTATTTCTGATTTCTTTATCATTATAATCAATGTTGCAATGAGCACCTTTATACATAAATTTGGCAAGCCTTTTTCAACTTTCAAGAAGATGTTCTAGGTAAATTCAGGGCACATGTTATGAGTGACTACTATGTGCCAAATACTGTGGTATAATTTATGAGCATTACCTCAATTCTCACCAAAATCTTACAAGATAATCTACGACTAATAGTCTCTTTTACAGATGTGAAAACTGAGTATAAGAGAGATTAAGTAACTTGCCCAAGTTCACTCAGAAATAACAGAGTCAGGATTTGAACACTTCCAATCTGCCTCTAGAGTCAAGACTTTTAATAAGAATGTTGCCAGACTTGCCATGTCTCCTAACATTCTCTCTCCTCAAAAGGAGATTTTTCTCCACATCAGATGTAGTGTATAGAACCTGTCCAATTAGAGAGTCCACCTGGGATGACCTGGGAAGACTCAGGAAGCCGGAGTTGTCCTTGGTTACTCTGAGCTCAGGGTGTCACCAATATGCAACCACCTAACCTGTGAGATGAACCAAATAAACCTGAGTCCCCCCAGCTAACAACAGAAAGGACATCTACTTCAAGATCCCTGACAACACACAACCTCATAAAGCCACCATGCAGATGATTCTGCAGGATCTTCCCTTGGGGACTTTTCCTCTTGCTGCTTGAGAACATGTATCTTTCATCACTTAAATTTATCTTCCTCCTGTTTGTGCACACATGTGAACTTGTCAAGTATATCACAGAGTTGACCTGTGAAGGTTAAACCCACTGAGGAAACACACAAGAGCTTAATCATTCATTTGGGGGTAAAATAAGAATTTCTAAAGTTACAAATTTACAGAAATTCCTCAAGAAACAAATTTTTAATACTCCATTTTCTTATGAAAATTAGACTTCTGTTTCCACGTATGAGGAAGGGTGCAAATGAAATATGGTAAAGCAAATCCCAAAAAGTGGCCTTGCAGTCTCCAGAACCAAGGAAAGGATGTATGAAGGAGAGTGAACAACATGGAAACGGCTTTCATAGGGGTAGTTGTGAACGTGGGAAGCAGCATGCAGCCACTGGGACGGAGCCTTGATACAAAGGCAGGGCCTGCTGGTAATGGGATATAGCTGAAGAAGGAAAACTCAAGATGAGTATCAGAGAAGACTTCCTGGCAGCGAGAACTGCTGGATTCGAGAATGCCCTCCCCAGGGAAGGGCGGGAAGCTCCCTCACTCGGGACACTGGAAACCAGACAGAGCAAAACAGCAATGGCCATGCTGAAGGAAAAAAGTCTGCACTAACAGAGGATGAACGGGATAACCTGCAAGGCCTTTTCTATCTGGAATTACTTTGATTACAGTAATCTAATCCTTCAGGGATGTAGGAAAGGTTGTAGGGGGTGGGGTGCTTTAAATTTTTGAGTGAACTTAATTCTGATGGAAGGTGCTAGACTGACATCCTGAGACAAAAGCTCTCTATTCATCCATACAACATTGACAGAGATATGTTTCCCCACTGGGCTTTACCAAATGTGTCCCCAGTCCAGGCATTAAAGGAGAAGGAAAGCTGTGTCCTTTTACCCCTTGACTCCTGGCTTCTCCTCATAGCTTCACAACAACAAAGGGGTTGTTAGTTTTAGACATTGGCTCTTAGACCAAATTCCCTGCTTCTTCCATCCCACCTCTAACAACTGAAATGCTACATTTTGAAGGCACCACATAGAATTTCCTAAAGCACCCATCTGGGAAGCATTAAAATCAGCAAACCACTTTCAAAGGATGGTATGTGGCAGCAGGCCTTAGTCTCCCTTTGTCTCTTTCCTCTATAGATAGATGTAAGAAGGATGGATGGGTAGATGGATTGGGGTATAATTCCTACATACCCTCCATTTCTAAATCTTGAACAGGAAGGAGCTTCCAATGTAGCTTCGCATTCCCTTTCCATTCTTCTTTGTCTTCATCTCCTTCCACATTTTCCTTCCAAAGAAAAATTTTGTCCTTCTTTAAGTTTGCTTGGAACATGCCAGAATAAAAGATGTCAGTTATAAAAAGTTGGAGTATAGATGTTCACCCAGTTAATTCAGATCTCTTGTGCTGTCTTATGTACCTCTCCTGAATTACTGGTTTCTTATTTTCTTTACTTGAATTTTTACAGAAGTAACCTCAGAGTGATGGCCAAGTTCTGCACATAAACCAAACAGTAACATTCATCTGACACCCAGCTCTTTGATTTTCTCTGCAAAGAATTGTAAATTCGGGTGTTTTGTCTTCTATATCTATCTTCTGCCTGAGACAGACATCATTGGCGTGTCCACATAGTTATCCATCTCCCTTTTATATGAAGTCTTGGCCTCCCTATGTCTGACTGTAGATATTTTACCTGCTTTTGTAGAAGGGTAAGAGAGCAGAATGCCTGCTGCCTTTGCACAGTACATTGGGCTGTGCAGATCTGACCAGCCATGCCTCCTATCCAGGTGAATGCAAAATCTTCTATTCAAACAAGTGTAAGAGGTATGATCAAGCTTGCCCCAGGTCTAGTTCTGATCTCAAGGACACTAAGCTTCAAGGGGAAATCCAGTTTGGACTGCTCCCCCTCTCCCTGCCATTTTGCACGGTGACTGTTAACAAAATCCCCTGCGTGTTCTGACAATAAGCATATTCAATTACGAATTTCCTATAGAAAGTTTCTCCTACACTTCAGTGAACTTGGGTGAAAACAAGGACTGACGTGTGGCCCCCACAAGGGTTCATATGGCGTCTTAGCCGATGCTTGCCCACAGAGGTTGGAACTTGTTTTTCCCCTCTATGTTTAAGTAATCAAACCAACATCTACTCAATGGGACAGAGACAGCTGAATTTGTCAGGAAGTAGTTGTTACCTTTGATTTCCTGCCCCTTCACTGCAGACAAAAGCCTGCTATATAGTTACCTCCAGTTGGCGTATGGTGTGTATTGCCGGCCACAGTGTAGGTGAGTAATGAATCCTGTGAGAATCTGAGTGACCTGACCCAAGACCCCCCTCACAAGTGGGCAGACAACCTGGAGCCCATAAACATATTGTTGTTTAGTTAGTGAAATGCAATTTTCAAAAACTAAAATCACATAAAAAGAGAACACAATTGACTCTCCAAAGAAGAAGGATTATTTTCATGGCTAATAAGAAGAGAGTGGTTTAACACACACCATGCCCAAGGGTGAGGCATGGTCAAATATAAGAAATGGGATAAATAATTACTTCCTTGTATCCACCTACTGCCAGAAAGTCTCCTGCTTCAGAACTTGTCTGTCTCCACACCTAAACCAGCTAGCAAGAGAAAGTTTCCTTGAAAAAGTACCTGACGTAAACTCGTAATATAGTAGAGCCGTGATAACCTCTCCATCACCCCTGGAATAAATGTATCTCTCGATCTGCAGACACTCAGCACATTGACTCCCTTGTACTTCCAGCACTGCAGCTGAGTTATCACTCGGTGAGTCGTTCAGTCCTTAAAGAGGAGTGCCATTTGCCAAGGGTGCCTCTCCTGAACTACAGGACCACAGCCCTCCCAGGATGCATGGAGCTAGCCCAGTCTGTGTGCTGTTGGTCAGCGAGCTCTCACACATGAAACAGGAGGCTGGGGCCTCGCATGCCCCTGTCTAGTCTACAGCACGGCTAAGGTGGCATCCTGGGTCATTTACACAGGGACCATGTTCTTGGCCCAAAGGACCTGATGCCTTTCTTTATACTCAATTATTATCATATGGTTTTTCTTTTCATTTTAAGTCCCTTCGAAGGAGACCTCCCATTCAGCTGGATCTCCTATACTGTAAAGAAGCTCTTATTCTGAACAAATAAAGTAAGTCACAGGCTTATAAAGAGTTATTCTATTGCCCCAGAGCCCCTTTGCATTCATATACTGAACCCATATCAATATAACCCCATTCCATTATAACTTGGAATGCCAGGGCCAATTCTGGATGTGAAGAGGCTACGTCCTCTCAAAGACTTCTTGATTTGAACTCTAAGGGGATCCACGAAACCTTATTCATAAGCCTCCCAAGATACCACCTGCTCCATGTCTTAATTTGAAATTTTTTTTCCCATGAAACCCTAAGCATGGTCAAAACGTTCATAGCTGGCTAACCAACAGTCCCCTTGTCCTCTCTCATTATTGCCCAACTTAACCACATTCTCATTCCCGCCCACAGTTTTTCTACATTATTTCAAAGAAATCGCTTTTAAAACTTATTTTATTTTATGGAAATAGCTTTCAACTTTGTTTTCTAGAACACTTGAAACACACACATACACACACAGACTCTTCTCTTCCTTTTAAAGTCTTTCAGTTACTTAAAATAACCATTACATTTATGCTCATAGTTTTGTGGAGAGAGCTTGGCTGGGTGGTTCATCTCTGACCCCCATGACATCCTCATGGGGTAGCTGGGAATCAAGACGCCTCTTCTAAGACTATATGTCACTCAAATACCTGCTGCCTCAGTTCTCCTTGGTCTATCTCCACATGGTATCTCCAGGGCCTCTCCATGTGGCTTGGACTCTTCATGAATGATGGTCATGAGATGTGCTTAAGTGGCTTAGAGTTGTAAGAAAGATCATTCCAGATGTCCAAATGTAAGCTGCACGTCTTCCTATGACTGAGCCTCAGAAATCCCTGACTATCACTTGTCCCATATTCTATTTATCAAGCAAGTCACTAAGATCAATCCAGTATCAAGGGGATGGGCAAAGTAGATTCTACCCCCGCACAGGGGAATTCACCTATATGAAGGGAAAAGGTCAATTTGGCCACCTTGGATATGAACTACCCACACTTTCTCCATTAGTGTCACATTTCTCTACAAAGGTATGAAAGCAGTGCATTTTATGTCTCACTTTCTTACAAAATTTTATTTTAAAAAGATCTTTCTCTTTTTTTTTTCACATGCAGCTCCATTTGTTTATAATGTAAACCCATGAAAAGCTGGACTTGATTTTCAATATATTAGTGACAAATACCATATTTTCTTGGGAAACTCCTCCCTGCTAATAATGTGTTATAGAACCAAGTTGTCTGTAGAGCTTGTTTTTCCCCTCAATGATAAGTTCTCATCCAGGATGCTCCTCAATCTTCCAGAAGGGACATTTTGCCAGGTCATTTGCCAGCTGACCTGTGCCAGGTCATCAAACATGCCTAGACATTATAGACCCCAAATGGTTACTACAGCCTGAGCTCAAATTGAGACCCCTGCTACGCAAGTTAGTCCAGCCCAGATTCTGCCACATAAGAGATGCCCAGCAAGTATGAGATCCCATCCTCTTTCCTTCTCTGACTATGTACTAAGACCTATGTTAAATTGTGGATCATAACTCCCACATACAGATGATAAAACTGAGGCTCATAAAGTTAAGAGGTGTGCCATGTTAATATAGCCTGAGTGTAATGGAATTGAAACTTGAACCCAGTTCATCCACCATCAAAGTATGTTTACTTCTTGAATTCAAAAGGTATAATACAGAGAGCAGAACCTTCAAAGGAAAGGACTATGGCAGTAAGAAAAATGGGGTGCCAGGATTGGTGGAGGCAGGCATTGAAATAGAGGTAGTGTGCTATAAAATCACACTACCCACTCACCAGTCTTACTTGGAGCCAGTCTTATATTCCCCAGAAATATTACTCCAGAGGATTTACTCTTGCAAAGGGTGTTCTTTTTGTTTGCACTGGAAAATATCAGTGACTCTAGTAGATAATTTTTAGCCTTGTGCTGCCCACTCCAACTCCCTTTTAATCCCTCACATCCTGCTTACAGTTAATGGAATGCAGAATTCCATCTAGCCCGTCTGCAGATCGCTTCACAGGACGTCACTGCTGAGTATCAGTTACTAGGTGTGGGTTTCCTTTTGCACCAGCTTGTCTGCCTTCCCAGGGATGAAATGAAGATTTCCCCAAGGAGCAAACCCAACATCACTGCCTCTTGCCTGGTCAGCTTCCATGGCCCGACAGTGGCAGCCTTTGCTTCCAGCAACAACAGGCTGCGTATCCATAACAAAAGCGGCAGGACGCTGTGAATCCCCGGCCATCTCCAGCTCTTTTAGCCAAGATGGTTTCCGAGCCTTGTCCCAGAGACCTAAGCCTCTGGTCTTCAGTGGCCCTACCACTTGGTCACTACTTATGAGTCAGCAGACAAAATGAGCCTAGGTTCCCCTCCCCTTGACTCACCAGTTCCCTGTGACCCATGCTGGGTAAAGGTTACTTCCTTTACCGAAATAGCCAGAGGACATCTGTGAAGAGAGTAAGTGACCTTAGACCACAACCATATATATCACTTTGGAGAAAAAGGTTCATAAACACTGTCCAGAATCACAGCATTCTTACACTATCCTGGAGCAAGAAATAAGCGGGTGTTTTAAGTTCTGTGATGATTTCATTTTAAATTACAAAATAAAGCATACTATACTCCTTAAATACAGGGTACTGATTAAAATATACAAGTTGAAAGTCTGGAGAGAGTGGAAGAATTCTGTACTTGATTTAGTTGTTTCTTTCTGGAGAAATATGCCCAGTAGGATCCAGTATAAAAATAATAAAAAAAGCTCTAACTATGCAGACAACATATGTGTGTCACCAAAGCAGGAAGAAGTAAAGGGAGAAAGAATATACTATGTTCACCTATTTAAAATAGGCTGTAAAACACTAGTTGCATTCAATCCATTTTATTAACTTTTAAAATTATACAAGTCATATGTAGTCATTATTTAAAATAATCAAATAAAAAAGAGAAAAATAAAAGTCACCCATAGTCATATGACTTTGACCTAAATACTATAAATGCCTTGGGATATATGCCCTTCTGCCTTAGAATATATATCTTAGACATTACCCTGAGTGTGTGTGTGTGTGTGCGAAATCTTTTTGACAAAATTAAGATCATTTACAGTCCTTAATTTTCTATTTATACTTTTTTAAAAAGATTTTACTTATTTATTTGACAGCGAGAACAAGAGAGCACAAGCAGGGAGAGGAGCAGAGGGAGAGGGAGAACCGGGCTTGATGCTGGCTAGATGCAGGGCTCGATCCCAGGACCCTGGAATCATTACCTGAACCAAAGGCAGGTGCTTAATCATCTGAGCCACCCAATCGTCCCTCTATTTATACTTAATAGAGCATGAACATCTTTCCATTTTGATTAACATACATCTACACTTTAAAATATAAGCCTACTTTATTATAAAGGGAAAAGTGTGCCTTTAAAGTAAAAGCACTTCCCAGTTCAGTGTGGTTTAGCCAATAATGTGATTACCAGGTATTTTCTGCTGCGTGATACAATACAGTGGGAGGTATGCACATCACCTGCAAAGTGTTCTTGCCTAAAATGTTTAACCTGAATTTAATCCTGAAAAAACAGATTAATCCAGAATGAAGGGCATTCTGTAAGAAGGCTGGTATAGACTTTTCAAAAGACTTGATGCCATGGGAAGACAAGGAAAAGTGTTCTAGATTGAGGAGAACTAAAAATATATAAAGTATAATAGCCAATGTTATGAATGAAACATCATTGGAATTTAGATCAGAAAAAAGGAATAACAAAAATAGTTTAGGACAATTTAAGTAAGTTTGTGAATGATGTTACTGAAATAGTGGAAATCTTTTGGGGTGTGGTAATGGTGTTATTAAAGAGAATACTCTTAATCTTGGGAGAAGCAAGTTGAATGAAGCATTAAAAGGTGAAATGTTGTAATATTGATAGCTTACTGTCAAAAGGGTTAGCAAAAAGGAGAGAGAAAAAGAGCATATAGCAGATTTTTAACAGATACTCATTGCACTATTCTTTCAATTTTTCTATGTGTTTTAAATGTTTCCAAATAATATATTTTGTATTTACATGTAAATATGCATTTACATATATTATATATCTTATATATCCCATCACATTTAATGGCTAAATGTGATTCTTATATGGATTTATAATAATCTAACAAATTCCTGATTTTAACACTTTCTTCCAGTTTTTAACTAAGAAGAACAATTTCCAAAAACAACTTTTGTAGTTCCTCACACATATTCTTAATTACTTATTTTGTATAAATTACTAGAAGCAATTGTTCAATCAAATTTATGGACAGTTAAAAAAAATCTTGGTACTACCACCTAAAGGACAATTATCTGATTGGGCCCTGAAATTTTTCTGTGGCCCTCAAGCCCCAGCCCCTAGTAATTCTCTTTAAAATTATTTCATTTGTCAAATGATAAGACATCCAATGCTGGTATTCTATTCCCTGGGTTATTTATTAAAATCAGTGCTCTCAGTCCTTGACAGCCTCTAGGAACTTTTTGTGCATGATCATGGATATTTCAAAAATTGCTTTAATTGTAACCTTGAGTCACCTACAGAACGTAGGGACTGTCAGTCACCTTTCATGTGTTATCCATCTGCACTCATAGTGTTTACCTGAATTATTGGCTGCAGCACATATTTGGTCACTGTCCCCAGCAAATGTGGCACTACCTTGGCTCTACCAGAAGCTACACCCAAGCAGCGTGCCACGACCTCTGACACTAGGTGAGACACTTCTCTGGAGGAGACAATCTGAGTCCTGCCATCGAAATACCATAGCCTTGACCACTGTCCCAAGGATTCATTACCTAACGCTCATTATGTGATACACACATCACTAGAATAACACTTATTAAGCCACCCAAACCAAACCTTAGCTAGTCTCAAAGCTGTTCCCAATAAGGTTTGGTCTGTTGAATAAACCACACTTACTGTTACAGCAGCCAGATGTGGCTAATTCACTCATGCTCTCTCTGTCTCTGTTTCTCTCTCTCTCTCCCCCGGCCCTCTCAAACCCCCCCCCACACACACACACATTTTCCCCCATACTTGAGCATATGGAGAATATTTTCCAGGACCTCACTTTGGCCAAGTGACCAAAAAGGAAAGGAAAGTTAAGAAAAATAGACATAATCCTTTTATGTAGTATATTTTCTGCCCCTAGAAGTGAAATAGTTGACCCAAGCAAATGCTGTTTTAGCTGGATCCCTTTCAAGTAATAATAATCAACAAATCTTCAAATAACTAGAATAAAAGTTACCATTTATGGAAGCGCTGAGATAAACTCATGCCTGCTTCATGCTTCTCATAAATTGCAGGATCAATATTCTCTGTTACTCGTTCTAATGTGGTACCCAAGCCCAGATCACATTGACTAATAGCAGAGAGTTCATCCAAAGAAAATAGATAACGAGTTCTACTGAAACTCTTAATCCTTTTCCAGAGCAATTATTTTTCTTAGGAGCTCATGGGAATAGCTCCAATGCCTCTTTTCGGTGATTTGGTTGCTCTTCTCATGCTAAAAACACACTAGCCCTGGTTCTTCCATTGACTCATAAGGTACAACACATCTACTTCCTAGATATGAAGCCGTGGGGTGGAACGTTCCTGAGGGTGAGGCAGTGTAGACAGAGCACACAGGAAATGCGGATCCCAGAAAGGGGTGCAGGAGGTCTGGCTCACCCAACACGGACTGTGTAACCTCAGGCAAAGCTCATAACCTCTCAGAACCACAGGTTCTACATTTATGCTCGAGCTGCCATAACTCAAATCTACAAAGCTCTTATATGAAGTAGGTGGAAAACCAAACTACAATCCACAAAAGTTCTACAATGCTTATTATCTTGATATACATTATATTAAAAAAATAGTACATTCAGATGGCTTTCTGGTCTCTATTTAAGAAAAAAATTAGCTAAACTAAGACCTAAGAAGGGCCTTGAGGTTACCATTCAATAAGTGATAAGAAAGAAAAATTTTAATGCTAGAGAAAATTGTTTGAAAATTTTATCGATAAAAATAATTTTAATATATGTGTTATTATCTATATTATACAAACCCAAAAGATATGCACATAAGTAATTTTTTAAAACCCCAGAGGCACATTTATTTTGCTTCTTAGGTCAGTGTTCAGTGGGAGACCATATTCTGGATCCTTCTGCCAGAGGTTATCTATTCCCTGGCTGTGACCATAGGTCTGGAGTTCAGCCACAATAAATAAATAGCCTCCAGCCATTCCATTTAGAAGCTGTGTGACCTTGGGCACTTACTTTACCACTCTGAACTTGTTTTGTTTTTTTAATTTACACAAGAGGAATACAGATCTTTTTGTTTGTGTGCATGATGTGATTGATTTTTATTCCAGACTGATATTCTCTCCCCAGTTTGGAATAACTCTTAAGGACTACTTCAGCTGCAGAACTTCAGCAGAGCCTTGGCTCCTACTGCAAAGGCATAATTCCGCATCTTCTTTGCCTGATCCTGCTCTCCTTCTCTCTCAGATGTGTTGTTCCCAAGGGCACTTCCCAATACACTAACTATACATAAATCTCCGTGCTTCGGAGTCTGAGGGAACCCAAACTATAAGACACTTGTTCGATAAATAAGAAGGAAATTATCTGTATCATAGAGGCTTGTGATGCTAAGTATACCTTTCAGAGGTCATCAGAACCAGGATAAACAACAAGAAAACCTTGGTAGTCAGGTTTCTAGCTCCTTTAACACCTTCTGCTAAGGAATCTAACTAGAGCAACTTCAGAAGATCTGACAGTGTCTGCTGTCAATGGGTCCTCACTCCCAGAAGTGACTGCAGTGTTTATGCTTTGCTTCAGATTTGTGTCCCTGCCCAATATCATCAATTCTTGCTTTACCTTCCAAATATGAAAACCACGCGTCTGATGGGATCTTGACGCATCCTCCAAACTGACTCACCTCCGGCATTTATGTGCTTGGCTCTGGCAACACTTGCTCTGACTGCATTTCTCATTCAAGCTCTGTATGCCGTAATTCACCCCATTTCATTACTGTCTTGATCCTCAATCAAAGATCAGAGAGCTACCCAACACAGGGAATGGGAAGACCTCAAGACTGATTTCAACTGGCTCAGGAACAAGTGCCTCAAACACCTGAGTATGCAAGTCATTTCTTAAAGGATCACCAAATAACTCCCTAGTGGCATATAAAAGCCTCTGGAAATGGAGCCTTTAGAACTATATTTAGCACACGGCATTATCCACCTCACCCCACCCCCCCATTTTACCACTAGTTATGTCTACTCTCTTTGGAATCTGGTTCTAGCAGCGACAAGAAAATTATGGAAATGTCTCAAAGGTGTTGCTAAGTTTCACCTTTACCTTTGCTTCTAAATTCCTGAAGCAAAGATTCCAAGTGCTTCAGTCAATTAGGTGATAGCAGACAGTGACCATCTAGACACCTGCGGCTAGAGCTGCTGGCTTTGCTACAGCCTAGTCATGGTTTTCCAGAGAAAAGTGAAAGTCAAGGGTAAAGATGAGGGGCCCCCTTCACAGTGTTCACCTTGGCAGAATAGAGCCTTAGAAGCCCATATGTTGCCAACCGAGTTCTCAAACTGTGGGATTCAATAACAGCACAGACAGAAATCTAGTAGCTTCAACTTGTGTTTAAAAGGCCTTGGAATATATATCCTTTTAAATAAATGCCACTATGGTATGATCTTCATTTTTGAAGTGTTTTTATGAACATTGGCTTATTTTTTCTTCTGTTCTTGCCACACCAGAAAGGGAGTTGTCCTGCTGAACTCCCTTCATGACTGAGTCAGATCCATCCAAGAGGCAATACTTTGAACAATGTTGTGGTGGTTATAAATGTCTTATTGTATGTTTTCCCTCATAACTTTAAACAAAGAAATTCCAATGTTTCTAGCTTGGCTTTTTTTTTCCCCCCTGACTTGAATTACTCCCTCCCTCTTCCTCCCTCTCTGTCTGTCTGTCTCTCTCTCTTTTACTCTCTCTCAACAAATTTCTTAGAAGGTCAAGATTTTTTTTTTTAATTTCTAGTTATCAACAAAAGAAACCTAAGTGTATTTGAGTGAACAAGATGTGTTTGTGCTGTATACAGATCATGGCACCTTTTAACTAAATATTTTCTGTCTCTTTATATTGCTTGTTTTCCTTATTTGCCAGTGTTACATGATATTAATCCATCAACCCAAGACAGCTGCTTGCATATGGTTTGAATAGGACTAAAGAGCCATCACTACTGTGTTTAAAAAATCACCTCATGATCAAGAATCAACACTGGTATATGATTAACTGAGCTAAAGCAGATTTAATAAGGTAAATTTTCATCAGTGATAAGTTTCAACTCCAACTGGCTTCCCTAAATTTAAATAGAGCCCAACTGAAAATGAATATTCCTGAATGTTTCAATTACATTTTGCTTCTAGTTTGGCCAGATATGGTTGTAAAGCTTTTCCTTGATTCCTCTCCAAATCCTCTGTATATAATTCATAAAATATTAAAAATTAAATATTGTACAGCCCTAACTCTGATGAATGTGAATTGATTGCATTTACAAGATTATATTTCCCATTCCTGCTAATATAATGTTACATCAATATTTTTAAATAATATACATTGTATTGTTGAGTAGGATTTTGCGCCTTTCATTATTTTTAATTAGGAACAAACTAGAGAGAAAAACTTTGAAATAATCTTTATTCTCTCAACTGCTCCTCTAATTACATGCTTATAATTATATGAAAACATTCTTAGAAACCAACTTGGCTCAATCCTGGAGGGTTCTAGAAACATTTCACAACTTTTTGAAATGGAAATAATAATTAATTTACAGTAAATGTTTGTTTCTTCATGCCTGTGTTTAAAGTATTCCTCTGAGGGCAGAGTTATAGAAAAAAAATGTTAAGACATTTAAGATAGCCCCATATTTAAAAGTATTAACTGTAGCTAGAATTCAGTGTTGTTTAATTCTGCATCTGGGATATATGCAAGCTATCACAGCGGTGCCTAAGAGAGGCAATGTGGTATATCAGAAGGAGCAATAGGACAGGAGTTGGGGACGTGACAAGGGAGCTCTGCCATGAACAAGTTATGAAAGCCAGCTACGTCACTTAACTACTCTGGACCTTGCTTTCCAGAGGCCTCCTGCTTTAACATTCTGCAATTGCTCATTCGTTTGACAAATCTCACTGAGTGCCTAGAAAAGGCAAATTTGCTTTGAAGGGATCATTGGTTAAGTTGCCCTTCTTTCATCTGATGCCTATGCCAAAAGTGAAATGCCAAACACTTCACTTTTCACATCATCTCCTTGAATTCTCTATTTTGGAGGGACAGATCAAGCAGAACCAAGCTCAATTTTGAATGAGTAAAGCAAGCCACAGAACAACTAAGTGACTCGTCCAGCACCAACACCACTAGTTCAAGAATTCAGGTCTCCAGAGTCCAACAAAATAATCTCTTTACTTGAGCCTTTTTTGTACAAATGAAAGTACCTAGCTGTATTACTGCTCTCTTGTTTCTTTCCCGTAAGAGCTCGCATCAGCTGTCCATGTGTTTTAGGAGAGCTGCTGACAGTTCTTTGCATAGGACTTGAAATCTGGGCTGTGGCTCGATCCCAGCCTCTCCTCCACCATCCCAGGTGACCTTGGGCTAGTGATCCACCCATGAAATAAAGATCTACACCCCTGAGGATACTCCTGGCATCAGTCCTTGAACTCATGAGGGAAGGGGGAATCAAAACAATAAACTTTAGAAATAGGCTCCTACCAAAGTTTTCTCAAAAGAAAAAGTGAGGTTTCTGATCCCTGTTTTCCTCAAAGCCATTTTTGACTAATGTCTCTTTGTTGTCAAGGACACAGTAAGGTCATTAAGACTGTCATCATGCTTATTTCCATTCTGTATTCCCCAAATGGCAGAGCTGGTGTCAGATTCCTGGAGAAGTTGTGTGGAAGAGAATAATAGGAGACCTGCAAATAGGAGGTACTAAAATATTCTGTGTGCTTTTCATATACTAAAAATTTCAAAAAGTCAAACTTTTGCTAGAGCAAAAGATTGCAACGGGAAAATTCTCTAGGATCTAAATTCAAGCTGAGATTTATTCCCCAGAACTCAACTCCTACTTTCAGCTTATTTCAATCATATTCTTTTTATGCCCCCTTCTTCAACCCCAAGTGGGGAAACTGATCAAACACATTCTGCACATACCACTGAGCCCACAGATTCAGCCTCCCAGCTGCAGCACTAACCTCACAAATTCACAGACCATCTCCAGTTTCCAAAAATGGAGCAGCTTTCTGGACTAGAGCAATACACTGGACACACCCACTATTCTCGGCTTGCCTGACTTTCACATCTCTGTCTTATGATCACTGACACCATCTTTCTGTCGAATCAGACTATTGGATAAAATGGATTCCTGTTTAATTGAAAGAGTTTTCCTTCTGTACTCTTCTATTTTACCGCCATCTCCCCCCCCACCCCACCCCCACACACACATACATACACACAGGTCACAATTTTGTCTCTATATCCAATACTGCTTTACATCAGTTGCCCAATTTCTCTGTCACAAGGTGGCTGGGACATCGTCAGGTTTTCAGCAGAAAATGAACTGCCTTTATGTAGTCTGTGTGTGAGGAGTTTGGCAGATGAAAATTCAGAAATGCTGCCAATGAGGCAAATGTTTAATCCCGGAGAAAGCTCTTGACACGGACATAGTTGACGTAGAGGAAAGGAAACCACAAAACAACAGGGCAGTAACATTAAAGACTGGTTTACACACACCAAAAGAAGAGGAAATTCAGAGCCAACTTCCACATCCCTTCTTATAATTTATCACAACAGGATGAATTATGCAGCTGGTGTTTCCTTTATGGGACTGGAAAAAGAGCAGAAATTTCAAAATCAGATGAACACAAATGGAGTAAAATATCTGGTTATTCTTGTACCTTGATAGTTATCTTCCATTTAAGGTTCTCATAATACATTTGCAACAATTAGTCTTCCTATTTCATAGCTGAGGAAAGTAAGGTCCAGGCCAATAAACTAATTCCTTCAAACACACTGAAAATCAGAACCACAAAATTGAATTGCAACTTTTTTTCTCATGAACTATTATAAAAGTCATTTTCTTGAGAGCACACTTTTCTCAAAAAAAAATTGGCTTTTATTTTGAAGTATTCAATTAGTCAAATAAATCTATAAAATAGATTATTGCAACAATAGCAATATGTCTTAAACCAAATTTTATTTCATACGTAATAATTTGAAAATGATTTGCTAACACTTCTTTCCCTTTACCACCTCACCTTCTAATTCCAGGGAATCAATAGATTTACAAGACATAATCATATCTATATTCTGAGAATGACTTTTTATTCTTTTTAATCAGACTAAAAAATCATAAAGCATTGTCCTAAATCCCTTATACAGAAAAACAGCTTAAACAGGTCAGATAAAATTTGTATCTATTTAAACAAGGTATGTATGTGTATGTACATGTTGGGAGTTTCATTTGATTTGTTCTAAGTAATGTTTAAATTTCTACTTTGGTGAATTGTGAGAGAGTTTCCCCCATCTAGCCCAAGATCCTCTCTGTTTCTTTTTCTATTAAATGTGTCATCATCAGAACCTGAATTTTTTGAACTAGCCCACCAAGTTTATGCCCATAGAAACTGTACTGAAGTCAGAGCTTCTGGGACAGAGATTGACGTAGAGCGGTTCCCTGCAGCATAGTTAGAAGAGAATTTGGGTAACAGTCAAGGAAGGAGTCAAGAGTCTCTCCATGAGACTGTGCCAAGTCTGATCTGGAGGGCCAAACAAGACCTCTGAAGAGGAGAATGTGAAAGGTCAAAAGGCAAGAGGAAAAGAAGGGCAGAAAGCGCAGATCAGGAAGTGAACCCTTCCTATCCAACAGGGCCAGCCAGTGAAGAAGGGAGAGTGAGGGTGAGAATATTGAAAAGATGCCGACATTCCCATTTGGGTGCAGCCAGATGACTGACGGTGGTGTGCGCATGCATGCATGCCTGCGCGCGTGCGCACACACACACACACACACAACAAAAAAACAAACAAAACACAAATAAAAACCAGTCATACAGAAGCAAATAGGTCCAAACAGTGCTGAAAGAAAGTCAGGTAAAGGTCAGTAAATATTCACGTGGAAAAAAACAATTTTTTTAATACTGCTTGACTTGCTACACAGAATAAAGGTAAAATAAAGACATTTTTTAAACAAGAAGAAAACCAAAAGAGTTCACCACTAGCAGACAAGCATCAAAGGATTTCTAAAGGGTGGTCTTCTAGCAAAAGGAAAGTGGTCCCAAATGGAAAGATGAAGATACAAGTAGGAATAAAGCCCATTAAAAATTCGGATGTTGATCAACCTAAATGATTACTGACTCTCAAAAAGAAGAACCATGGTAGAGTTAAGCTCAGACCTCAGGAAAACATGGGATGCAGGGAACAGGATAAAATCGAAGGAACTCTCAAGGATGACAAAGAGACATTCCCAGGACGGTAGCTATACTGGAACGAGAGAGCAGTGAACTGAGATTGGAACAATGTGATATAGGCCCACATATTTCCTTTTCATCATGAGTTGAGAATGCCTGCCTGAGCCAGACCAGACTTTTATCTGAGTAAGTTACAGCTCTCCATTCCATGTGCCACAGCTAAAGCAGCTCAAGACATTTAGTTCACTTCCCAGAAGCATTGTGCTTTGATTTGCTCCTGAGAGCTGGAGGTAAGCTTAGAAGCACAGCAGCAATGGTTAGTGTAGAAGCAAAAAATAAAGAGCAAATTACTCCCCTACGAAACATTTTTACTATTAAATATCTAGAACCTAGCCCACAACAAAGTCCTGCTTACTGCCCCATTCCCAGTATACCAGCCCAGTGTTTTCCAGGATCCACTCAGGATCTTGCCCAAAGACTTCTCCAGAGGAGATGTCTTGTAAACTTTCAGGGAAGCTAAAGCCAGATTGTGATCATAGAGTTCTGTTCACTCATCTTTTCCCAGAAACATCTATCTCAACATGGTAGTATTGTCCTTTCTCTGCACAGCTAGGTTCATGCTTGCTACCATTTTCCAACAGTAAGCAATATGTTGTGTAGTGATAAAATATATAACAGGTAAATCTATAAGGAAGCATAAGAGAAAATGATTTAGAAAAAATTTTTAAAGGAAGCAAGGAAACACATATAACTGGGGAGAGGATCATAAAGGATTTTAAGGTTCTGGTAATATACTTTTTAAAGATTTTATTTATTTATTTATTTATTTATTTATTTATTAAGAGAGAGACACAAAGAGACGGACAGTGAGAGAGAACACAAGCCAGGGAGGAGAGGGAGAAGCAGGCTCCCTTCTGAGCAGGGAGATGAACCCACATAGGGCTTGGTCCCAGGACCCTGGTATCATGACCTGAGCTGAAAGCAGACATTTAACTGACTGAGCCATGCAGGCACCCCAGTTCTGGCAATATTTTTATTTCTTAATCTGGGTGATGAATAGTCATGTTCATTTTAATAAAAATCTTTACATTGTTCCCATCAATTCTGTACACAGCTAAAAATAAAAAATAAAAAAAAAGAAGAAGAGTCACATGGCTCTGTATACCTCAATTTCTCTCTCATCAACCCAAACCTACAGTACCTAGTATTTTTCTTCCCCTTCTCTGGAACCCTGCCACCACCGTGGTCTAAACTACCCCCATCTCTTTCCTGGTATATGAAAGTTTCCTAATTTGTCTCTCTGCTTCTACCCCTGTCCCCCCATGTTGTGTTTTTCACACAAAAGCCAGAGTGATCTTTTTAAAGCCCAAGTTGGATCTTGTCACTGCTGCTCAAAACCTCCCAGGCTCCCATCCAACTCAAAGAAAACCATGGGGTACAAGACTCTCTGCTTTCATCTGCTGGCTCACCTCTTCCATCTCCAATCACACTAGTTTCCTTATCACTCCTGAATGCATCCAGCACACTCCTACCTCAAAAGCCAGTTTTTTCATCTCAAGATATTCGGATAGCTCACTCTTCTTTTATTCAGACTTCTGATCCGTCACTTCTTGTCAGAAAGGCTTTCCCTAACCATGTATTCTTTTTAAATATTATTCCCCTGGTTTGCTTTATTTTCTTCTTAGAACTAATTAACATAGGACCCATGTATTTGCTTGTTTCTTTATTATCTTCTTTTCATGACTAGAATGTAAGCCCCCTTAGGCCAGAAACTTTGTCAGTTTTGGTCACTGTTGAATGATATCTGGTAACATAGTAGGAGTCCTTTTAATATTTGTTGAACAAATGAAGGATATTCCTTTATTTATCCACCTTAATCTAATCTCCACCAAATTTCCCAACAAGTCCTAGTTTTACTGGACTTTCTTTTCTTTTCTTTTCTTTTGAGGTCGGGGGGGTACTGCTCAGAGACCTAGATTGTGATTATGGTCCTCATCATTCA
This sequence comes from Mellivora capensis, assembly GCA_004024625.1. NCBI lineage: Eukaryota > Metazoa > Chordata > Mammalia > Carnivora > Mustelidae > Mellivora > Mellivora capensis. Next base: position 28,724 of record PISX010023219.1, read on the forward strand.
TTGGGAAACCTAAATAAACCATTTTCTTTTCCTTAGCTTCAAACAACAGCTGCTGCCTCCAGGCTTGAGATGGAAGACAAAACTAGTGGAAGGCCTTGTAGAGAAAAGCCAACAGGTGAGATCTCTGTTTATCCCAGCTTAGGTGATGGTAGAACAGGAGAAGAATCTAAGTACAATATTCCAAATACTCTGTTCTTCAAAGCTGAGGCCCACAGGACAGGAGCTAGCTCAAGGACGCTGGCAAAGGCTCACAAAACTGCCCAACTTGGCAATCAACCCAGAGTTCCTTCCAGAAAAGCAAATTTATCCACAGCTCTATTGCATTATCTGAATCTCTCCCCTGGAGGGTTTTCCTCTTTCCTTGCTGAGCACAGCAGTAGGCACTTTTGTAATGGTCTCCCAGGCTTGTGTGAGAATGAAGATGGCTTCCTGTCCCTCGAGGGTTACGTTGGGTCTGCCTCCACCAACACTTTAACTCTTGCCAGAGGCAGCCTGCAGCTACCAGCCTGATAGTTACTCTGGCTGGGCTTGGGGCTGCGGGCTCTCCCCTGGGCCCCTCCTCTTGCTCCCCCTGCAGCTCCCTTGGCTTCCTATTTTACAGGCCGCTGCCATCTGGCTAGAGTGCGTTGCGCCAGGCTGCCCTTGATTGGACTTTCTTATTGTCCACTCAGGTTCTTAACAAATGATCACTGAAAGCAGACCGATGGCATGTCAAATAAATCACTTGGGCAAAAATTGCAAATTTACAAAAGCAAGAGACTGTAAAGAGACTGGTGAGCTTCGAAAAACCCATATCTGGATTATATGCTGTTTAAGAATAAAAATAAATAGAGCATAAAAAATATAATAGGGGGAAATAAATACAACTATGAGCCATGCTTGGAATGTGTAACTGACTTCAGTTTAAACCCACACCTCTGGGGAAAGGGGTCGTTTAGGTTACAGAATAAGAAAAGACATAATCAGCCATACCCAGCCAATAACTATATGTAAGTGACTACGAAAATGAACAAGAAGAAGAGGAAGGAAGAGTACTTGAGGTTTAAATTGCAACAAATTTTAATGCATCTAGTTGACATCATAGACTACTGAAAACAAAGTAAATTTTAAGAAAGTATTCACAGCCGTATTGGGAAAAAATCAAAGTTAATACTACTTCAACATGTATTGCTACATCTGTTTTCTTTATTTTTGTCTTTTTTCCCCCCAGTAGAAAAGTTCATCCCGAAATTTGAATTAGTTGGCTTTTACTAGACCAAAAATTTTACTTAAGTTCTGTTGAAGACAGATAAGCAACCAAAAATGATACTGTTTACTCAGTTCAACAGGAGACAACCAGTGAAAAAAA